>JAHWFP010055078.1:2239-22908 GCA_023313725.1 Lithobius niger | reverse complement strand
ATGGCGTCAAGTGCAGTGAGTGGTGTGTGCATCCACCAGAACTCTCCCTAAATGGGGGAGAGAATGTGGGTGAGGAGCATATGCTCACGGAAGCAGCCCGTGAGTCACTGGTGCGGCGGTGAAGTTGTGCAAGTTTATCCGTGCCCACCGGAACTCTCCCTTGATGGGGAGAGAAGGTGGGGTGAGTTGTGCGTCATCAGGTGTTTTGTGCACAGCGTGTACACTGGTGATTTTGTGTACAGTGCAAGAATATGTTGTGCAGAAATATGTTGTAATGTTGTGATGTGGTGCAGTGTGTTGGTAAGTTGTTTTTGTATAGAGTATGATGGGGCGTACGGCTGCGAGTCATGGCTCTAAATAAATGAACATGAAAAAAATCCGTGTTTCAGCTAAACGGATATAGTTTTAAACCAAACTAAGCAACGTTCTTAATTAGCAGCTAGAAACGATAGAATGTCGTATTTATTTCGTAGATGCAAGCTTTCAGAGCTGAGCGGAATTGTTTCAAAGTGGGCTGCAACTATCGACTGCATGCATAAACCTTTGTAGCGCGACGCCAGAGCTGCAAAAAAGGCACACGGATTACAAACAAAAACGTCAAGTGTGCCGTAAAAATAAGTGTAATATGATTGAAGTTTCACTTTTCTTGTTAAAATGTACACGGATACTAATGGGTTTTTTTTTCTTACCAGCAAACCCCCACTTTTAGTATTCACTAGCATACAATTTTTGCACTGTTTATACTTTTTATTGTACAGCATCATTTTAGGCCTTTTAACACTTTTCACACCCTTCCCATGTCCTGCACGTTTGGCGATGCCATCGGGGGCCTTGAGTCCCTGGCAGGTCTAACCTTGGTGGTAAGGCATTCGTGTCCCCAAACCTCTTACCATCATCATTCCTTGGCCTTATTATGTTCAATGTATTTACATGTAATTGTGGCTGGCTGTTAGTGACTGCCCAGTTCTTGCCAGACCCGTTGCTATCGCAACAAATTTTATTATTATTATTATTATAAAAATTGATGATTTTTAATTGAAATAAGCAAATCTTCAATTGAGAAAATTGCATCTGTTTAAGTGCTGTTGCGCTTTACGAATCATATATGTAAAACATAAAGCACAACAGCACTTAAACAGATACAATTTTTGTACATTTGCTTATTTCAATTAAAAATCATCAATTTTTATCCGTGTACATTTTAACCCTTAAATGCATGAATTATTTTCTGATACTTTCTTTTTAAGGACCATATGATAGTTGGGTCAGTCGGGGGGATTCGAACCAGCATTAGCAGGGTTTGGAGACGAGGACGCTGACCACTAGGCTGTTGCTGCTCGCTTTGCTCGGGGTCCCCGGGGACCCCTCACAAAGCTTGCAGCGCGAGTTGGGACTTGGTTTTTTCACGTTTAGTCAGTTGTTGCCTGCAGGCAACTGTATGCAACATGGGGTTAACAAGTAAAGTGAAACTTCAATCATATTACACTTTTTTTTTACGGCACACTTGACGTTTTTGTATGTAATTGTAATAATGTTTATTTTAACGTTCAGTAAAGACACACGATCAGATATTTCATAATTGTTATTCGTTAATTCTGTTAAAAACTACTGGCTAACTGAAACAAACCTTTCTATGTGCCATTCGGAAATAATCATTACCTGTAAATTTAGCATTCTGTTTTCTTAAAGCTTTTTTCGTAGATAAAGTTGTTTGGAGCCGGCCAGCTCGGTAACCCAAGTGCGCATACGTGTGCTCGCCCCTCCAACAAAAGCGTGTCCACAGCGTATCTAGCATGGCCGCTAAAGAAGAAAACCCATGTTGTCGTGTTTTCTTCTTTAGTGGCCACACTAGACATGCCGTGGACATGCTTCGTTTATTCTCGCAACCGTTAGTTTGGAAGACCTTTTCATCTCGCATCTTTTCGTCTGACTTTCGCCCGCAGGCCTCCCGTCTCGCAACTTTTCATTGGAAGACTTTTTCTTCTGACGACCTTTCGTCTTGCAACCTTTCATTTGAAGACCTTTTCGTCTGAAAGCCTCCCGTCTCGCAACCTTTCATTTAAAGACCTTTCGTCTGACGGCCAGTCGACTCGCAACCTTTTGTTGGAAGATCTTTTCGTCTAAAGGCCTCTCGTCTCACAACCTTTTGTTGGAAGACCTTTTCGTCTAAAGGCATCTCGTCTCGCTACCTCTCGCCTGCCGCAGGTCCTCTCTGCGCCAATGTCAAGATCCAAAGGTACTCTGAAGGAAGCTCCCGCTCGGCAGTCCTCTTCTCCGGCCAGCCCGTTGCTCGTTCACCCTTCTGTTGTCGACGGCTTGTTGTTTTTGCCTTCTCCGGATCTTCGACTGCCTCATTCTTCTAGCCGTGGCCTACCCAAGCATTCGTGTCATGACACGGCTTCTTCACCTTCCAGAAAAGCAATGGAGTAAAAAGCATGGTAACAGATTATAGGCAGGCAAACCAAGCAGTGCTACATAAAAAGATGACGTTTCTAAAATTTACAATTTTTGTCATCAGATTTAGAAAGCTAGTAAGTCATCCTATGTTAAACATAATTACAGTAATTTAAAAGTACCAAAAACCACCAATTTCTCCTCTCAGAGACCAAACTAGCCTAATCCAATTTACATACTTCAGAAAACGTACGCAGTCTATTCGTGTCCTGCATTCAAATCCCACGTTGATGCCACTACAAAAGTAATGTTGTTTTTAACGAGGTTAAACGTGTTGTGTCAAATAATAGTAATGCTGAATTATTGCAGCGTGAATTTCAATACATCTTTTAAAAATATGTTGAGAATGGGTTCCCATTCAGGTACGTCAACAAATTAATTTCTAAAACACTGACCCTCAAAACACCCCCTCCCCCCACCCCCTACCTTATTTCAAAGGCATCTCTGAAGTCCTTAAGAAGAAACTTAGCATCAGTAACATCAAACTTGTTTCACTACCAAAATATTAAAAAGCAGCTGACCATGCACCATGCAAAGAAAAACGATAACAAAGCAGATGACGTGCTTTTCACACACAATACTGTTTATCGAATTCCCTGAATGGAACCAACTTTTACTACGTACGTAGGACAATGACTTCAACAACTTTAAGGAACGCATGGCATCCCACAAACCAAACTTCAAATTAAAAGTCGAATCGAATTTATTAGTAGAACACTGCCTTTCAACAGTCAAGTCACCCCGCCTTGGACAAGATTCAAATCTTGTTTCAAGAAAAACAAACTCAAGCGTTAATTAATCTTGAAACGCTTGTCATCCATACGTAAACACCCTGTAAATAACCATTAGTGTCAGATAATAAATATCTAAAAGAATATTTTCCTGTAATTAAAATACTTAAGCTCGACGCTTTTTCCAGGCATACTACACAATCCCATAGTGCTAACGAATGGATCATACCTAAGAAACATGTGACCCGATTTGCATACACCTTACCTTACGACTTGGTTTACCCAAGGAGCAGGTTGGGTTGTGCATTTCGGTCACCGTTTCTGCCTCTTCTGGGTGAAGTTCTGATAAATTGGTGGTTTTGTGTCCTTTTAAATTACTCTAATTATGCTTTAAGACAGGATGACCTAGTGGCTTTTGCCATGCTTTATAATTGTCAATTGTAAACCTGATATTTTCGAAACATCGTTCATCATTTTATGTAGCACTGCTTGGTTAGAATGAAGGCATTCCCATAATTGTTCACCTTCCAGCATCTGCCACTAGCCTCCAACCGTTATTGGTTCCCCGTGCCTTTTACCACTCTCTCGTTGGCTAACAACGACACCGCTGTCGGCACTACCGCCATGTCTCTTCTCCTTTGAGGTAATCATCTCCCAGTAATCTGGAGCTCCTGTGGGCCTTCGTCTGAAGTTCTTCTAGACCTGTCATCTGCTGTTCTTCTGCACCTTTCGTTGGCACCGGTAGTCTGACACTCCACTGGTCTGTCTGAAACTCCTCCGGACCATTCGTCAGAAGCTCTCCTAGACCAGTCGTCTGCAGCTGTTCTTGACCTTTTTCGTCTGCAACTCCTCCAGAACGGTCGTCTGAAGTTCTTCTTGGCCTCTTGTCTAAGAACCCCTCGAGCCCTTCCGTCTGAAGTCTTTCTAGACCTGTCATCTACAACTCTTCTGGGTCTTTATCCGAAGCACCTCCAGACCTGTCGTCTGAAGCTCTAATAACCCTGTCATCTGAATCATCCTCTCTAGAAAGCCCAAGGTCATGTGCTAACAACGACGTGCTTTACTCTACGACAAGCAAGTTATCGTCTCAACCTTCACCGTAGCCTACCTACAGCATGTTCTGTGGCAGTAGGTAACATCCTTGCTGGGAAAAGGCAAACAGTCAATTCCTCCTAGACTAGGCTTACTTGCATGGCCTTGTAAGTGGTGTCCATGTGGATGAATTTTCAGCAAGAAAAATATGAGACACTAAGCTTCCAATCCTGTTGAAAAGCAGCTTGTTTAATTCCCTCCATCAAGTAACATTGGATTAATAACACTTTGAATCCGGATACCTGTTCATGACTCTACATTCACAGTGACAAAAACAACTGAACATTTCATGGTGGCAGCCATCTTGGTTGGTCACCAAAAACAGGAATTGTCCACAGGAAGTGACAGCAAGAAAAAAGTTAAACTAACAAAAAAGTTAAACTAACAAAAAAGTTAAACTATGTAAGAATATATTACATATCTTTCATCTAAAGGCCCATGTCATAGCAATTTTAACAAATTAATAATGGTAATTACTTTTATCCCACTTGATAAATTATCCTATAAATTCCTGTGAACAATTACATAACAAAAACAAGATTGAATGGGCAAAGCAAAAACTTGATTCAAATACCAACAATATCACCCCTTTTTTGCTTAGTCCAATTCACAAAAACTCATTGTAGCAACACTCCACGGAATCGTTTAAATGGGACACGAGTTAAAGCCTTAGTAAATCTATCAGCAATGTTGTCACGACTTGTAACGTAAGTTAACACAAACTCTTCATCTTGGAGGGCTTCTCGTACAAATTTATACCGCAGATCAATATGTTTGGTCTGCATTCGCTCGGTATGGTTATTGGCAAAACAAATGGCAGCTTCATTGTCGCAGTATAGCACAACTGGCAACCTAACGTTTGCCCATGGCACTTATCTACACACTGCAGACAACCAGAACAGAGCACTTTGATAACAGTAGAAGAAAGGCTAACATATTCTGCTTCCATAGTTTACAGTGCCACACAGTTTTGTTTCTGTACCCTCCAAGTAATGGGTACACCTGCGAGCAATCCAACGTATCCACTCCACGACTTGCGGTCATCAAGGTTTTGTTGCCCATGAGCTGTCCGAGAAAAACCTTAAAATTGGTGGGCCTAATGGAGCATTGCATCGAATAGCGAAATCACGGGTTTTGTAGACAGATCGTAACACTCGGCTTAATAGATTCCAGTGTCTAGTAGCTGGGTTACTGTTGAATTGTGATAAGGCAGTGACTGCAAACAAAAAGTCCGGGCGAGTTCTTGAAGCTAGAAACATCAATACACCGATGAGAGAACGGTACGGTACTCCTGTTAACTTTGACGCGTCGTCTGATGGTGGCCAATCCTCCTTGGATAAAAGTGCTCCAGCATCTAGGGGAACTGATGCTTTTTCAACTCCACCTAGCCCATACATTCTCACCTTCTCTTCAATATAAGATTTTTGATGCATTGTGTAGGCATGATCTCGCCGCTCAAATTCAACGCCCAGAAACTTTCTTATTTCTCCAAGGTTTTTGACGTCATATCGACTTCAAATGCGGGCAACAATTTCCTTGAGAACAGCTTGGTTAGCCGCGAAGATTGCCAGGTCATCAACGTACTCTAAGATAACTGCCTGTCGTCCAAAAGTATATATGCAATATATCCAGTTCTTCAAACCAGCTACGACCAGATTGATGTAGACCGTATAACGCCTTGTGTAGCCTCCACACACAATTTCCTGGGACGTTATATCCAGGTGCTGGTTGGAGGTAGGTGTCTTCCTTAAGATTACCATATAAATAGGCACACTTCACATCCAAATGGCAACGGACCCAGCCGAGAAACACCACCAAGAGCACAAAGAAAAATCTAACTAGGGCAAAGGCAATTACTGGGGAATATGTCTCTAAATAGTCCAATTCCTCTCGTTGAGCAAATCCTTGAGCAACCAACCGGGCTCTAAATCTTGCTATCTTCCCTTCAGCATCCTTTTTCAGGGCATACGCCCAACGAGATCCTATCACTTTCATATTTGAATTCGTAGGAACATCCGTAAAATCATTTCTCGATTTCAGGGTAGCCATTTCTTCTTGCATGACACGCTTCCATTCACCTGTCTCAGGTGATTTAATAGCATCTGCATACGACTGTGGAATTTATACTTCGGCACAATGTGCCTCTATGCACTGAAAAGGGCCAGGGACATGATAGAAGTTCACTTCTTCCTCATACTCTCTTGCGTCTGTCCATTCTTGAGGTGGCGAAGACGTTGCAGGGGTTGCAGGTGTGTCTAAACTATCCACTGAAGGCAGTTTAGGAAAAGATTCAGGATCAGACAAGGCTGGTGGAGGGTTTGGAGTCACCCCTATGGCAGGAACAGGGTTCTTGGTACTGAAATCGAACCTGTCAGGTTCAAAAATTAATCCTTTAGATTCACAATAGCGCTGAGCATCTGCTCTTGACCTTAAACGATTTCCACCCATGTAACGATAATACATATCTCAATTGCCTGCTGTATTTCCAGTCTCACGACAAACCACTTGTCTTTCCCATCTAGGTGCAGGACCCCGTACTTCTGTTTGCGTTGTAGGCACCCGAACCATTGAAGGAGGTGAAGGAGTTGGGGCTGGAAGAGTAACATGCTTAGGGTTAGAGTACCTCCAGATTCTTCTTGTAACACAAATTCCACATGCGTTCCATTCTGAGCATTACACAGGGATTTCATTCCTATCCTCTTCTCATCGAAACGTACACTCTTCGACTCTTTCACTGTTTTACCTTCATCCGGCAACCAAACTCTATATCCTCGTGTCTTTAAGGCATACCCAAGCAGTATCCCTAGGTGGGCTCTTGGCTGAAGTTTCGTTCTACGAGGACGGTCATCATGAATGAAGCAGAGACAGCCAATACGGCGCAAATGATGGACAGCAGGTTGATTTCCATACCATAAAGCATTTGGCATTTCTCCATTAATCCCACTATGAGGAGACAGATTCCTTAAGTAGGCTGCAGTCTTCAACATTTCTGCTTACCACTCGCCAGATAGTTTTGAAACATGGAACAAAGTATGTATATTGTCCAACAGGTACGATTGAGACGTTCTGCAACGCCATTCATCTCTGGACTGTATACGTTTGTACGTTCAGCCAATATACCAAGACGGTCGATTTGCTCTAGAAAATAATTTGTACAATACTCCATACTGTTATCTGTAAGAAGTCTCTTTAATTTTCTTCCAGTTTCCCGTTCAACATGAACTCGATACAGTTTAAAGAAATGAAATGTTTCATCTTTCGTGGCCATGGTGTAGACTGCACATCACCGGGAGTAGTCGTCAATGAAGGAGATGAAATATTTTGCACCTCCTACTGAAGTAATCGGGGCTGGTTCCCATACATCCGAATGGACTAGCGCTAATGGCGCACTTTACCTCCTTCCTTCAAATGACACATGCCGGACTCTTGTTGACTTCCTAATTCTGCATGAAGCACAGTCTGGCGAGTCATTTGATAAACTTTGAATATCACACACAAACTTTGTTTTGATTCACCATTCTTTTCAGAGATGGGATGTTGACATGGCCAGTGCGTTCATGCCATAATGCAGTTTCTGTCAGTCTAGTGGGAACCACTGCCACACGTGCAGTTGCAGATGAAACCGATGGAACCTTGGTTACAGAAGATGCCACAACGCTTGGAGAAAGCTTGTCTACGTGTACTTCCCTTAGCACTGGATTGGGTTTTTGTGTGCTACCTGCACTAATCTGCTATAGTGCAGGGCGCATCAATGCCAACTGTCCTTGAATAACAAAAAACTCGCCTCTTGCAGGAACTGGCAGGAAGGGTTCACCATCTGGGTAACTTAATAACAGACCTTGTTCATCTGACATAAGATGCAAACTGGCTTTAAATATCTTCATTCCAGAAATTAAGTTCCGATGCATTCCAGGAGTATGCAAGACATCTTCCAAAATTACAGAGACCATCTTCCCTTTATACGGAACTGAAATATGAATATCTCCCAATCCAATTATTCTTGACGTGCCCTCAGCTGAGTGTGCTGGGGTCAAGTTCACTTCTCGGTAATTAGAAAATCATTGTTTATGGGGACAGAAATGGTGCGTAGCTGCTGTATCAAAAATCCACTCCAGCATCTTGGATTATGCCACGTTGGCTTCCACAAAGAATGCACAACTTCTCTGCACTGTTTGGCCTGAAGAAATATCAGATGGCCTACGAGTCTTATTTCTAGTTTGCATTCGAGGCTGCTGACATTCTCTTGCATAATGGCCATCTTTTCCACAATTGTAGCAGGAAAACAAACGAGGCTGTGGGTTCACATCTGCAGGTCGGTCATTTGGATAATTTCTTCGTCGTGATGGACCACGATTTCTGTATTTGGGCCCATTCTTCATACTATCATCACCACGCAATGTTGCAGCTAATGCATGACTGGTTTGCTCTTCTGCTTGCAAAAATCTTCTTATGGGGTGACGTCAGTCATACTCCATAATAATCGCTCACGAACAGTCTTTGGAATGAAATCGGCACCTGACAAGGCATGAAGACTTTCAACAACTGAGTCCCAATCTGAAGGAAGGCCGCACAGCATCTGGTAGGCGTATTCATCATCGGGGACATTTTTACCGGCTTCAGTTAAGTCAGTTATAGCATTTTAACATGCAACAGATACTTTGCCATCGTCTCATTTGACTTCATCTTCATAAGCACAAATTCTTTCCTCAACTGCCCAATGCGGGCATGGGACTTGTGTTCGTAGACCATTTTCAATGCATCCCAAGCTTCCTTTGCAGTTTTACAGTCACGGAGCATAGGCTCCAAGTCATTCTCTACTCCCAAAGCAATGGTAGCTAAGGCACGTGACTTGCGAAAATTATAGCGTTCTGTAGCACCAGGTGTGGCAGCTTCTACTGAGGCCGAGGGTACGACTTCCGTACCATCTACAAAACCGTATAATCTCCTTTCATGCAAAACATGCTCATGTCGAATTTCCATGAGCGAAAGTTTGTATCGTTTAGTTTAGGAAACCTCAATGACGTTCCACCCGATGGCATGGTTTCCATGTCATACATCTTGAACTGATATTATAAATTCAATAATTCCAGTAACTAATTAAACAGCACAGTTCAGTACTTCCACTATGCACAGGACTCACCGTAGTTACTAATGACCAATGTTCCATGACACCCACTTCCATAATCAGCCATTCCCAATTTTTTTTTCAAGTCCTTGGTGTTCATATCCTTGTTCCACTGTTTTTGCAATAAAATACTGTAACATCATTAAATGTCTGGGCCCATAACCCTTTGTTCTGTGGCAGTAGGTAACATCCTTGCTGGGAAATGGGAAACAGTCAGTTACTCCTAGACTAGGCTTACTTGCATGGCCTTGTAAATGGTGTCCATGTGGATGGATTTTCAGTAAAAAAATATGAGACACTAAACTTCCAATCCTGTTGAAAAGCAGCTTGTTTAATTCCCTTTATCAAGTAACATTGGATTAGTAGCACTTTGAATCTGGATGCCTGTCCATGACTCTACATTCAGTCCAGAAAACACAGTGACAAAAACAACTAAACATTTCATGGTGGCAGCCATCTTGGTTGGTCACCAAAAACAGGAAGTGTCCACAGGAAGTGACAGCAACAAAAAAGTTAAACTCTATCAATGAATATATTAAATATCTTTCATCTAAAGGCCCATGTCATAGCAATTTGTCATGGTAATTACTTTTATCCCACTTGATAAATTATCCTATAAATTCCTGTGAACAATTACATAACAAAAAGAAGATTGAATGGGCAAAGCAAAAACTTGATTCAAATACCAACACGGCAGATTGCAGAACCGTCTTCAGGTGAACCTCTTCACAAGCATCGTCGCTTCCCTCCTGTCACCCTTAGCAAGAAACGTGGCAGCTTCCCCATCCAGTATCAACAGTAACGCATGGTCGATAATCCTTTCCCCGGCCTTGGACCTGTTCCCTCACGACCTCGTGACAACTCTCACAGACAAATCTTCCCAAACAATCTGCTAGTTCGATGGTGGATTGGATTCTGCTTCGGCAGCCAGTATCACGAACCCCAAAATCATCAGCCTCGCAGGTATCACCAACGGTATAGCTACTAGCCACCCCCGTCACTCTTTTCTTCCCCTACGCTTTTGCCTATTCTAGGATCGGCAGCAACTGCTTCAATATTAGTCACTGGCCTCGGATCATCACGAAAGCCAGTCACCATCTTTGCGATCACAATACCAGCTCATGTCACTCGTCTGGGTCAAGCATGTCCGCCCGTCATCATTGGAAGATTTAGGACGGTTCACCTTCCATCATCTGAAGAGCTACTCAGCGTCCCCCCGAGCAGCTTCCATCCCAGCCTTTGTCCGGTACTTCACGGAAACCCCTAACTGCATCATGCCTTCACAAAGAGTCTTCATGCATGCATCATCACCCCTTCGTCCTTGGATGACATCATCATTATGCTGTTCGACATCAAGAACCGCTCTGGTCGCCCGGTTCACCTCATCTTTTCGTCGCTACACCTCACACGCTTCAGCACCATCTGCGATTTTGCACCATCCGCCCCTTCGGACCAGATCTGCTCCTTGGCCTTTCACAACCAGCAGCAATGATTGCTCCATCGACCAGCATGGCAATCTGACGCTATTGGATGCTCTGGTCTGGATGGATCACACAACCGCGGCCTACCACCATTTCATCTGGGACAGTTTTATTTTCCAACCTCGTACTGTCTCTTCCTTATCGCCTGTTGCTTAAATCAGCTTAGCGTTGACTCCGCACCATAATGATGGCCTGTGAGCACCGTTCAGGCTATCCCTTCTCTGACACCATTGACAGCATCAGCAGCCTATCAGATAATCAGCTCAACCTTCTTTCACACTTGTCGCCTCTCTTACTTGCTGCAACAAGGCCATGGTGTCCATCATTCAAGCAGTAATCGAGGCCCTCATATTCATGCCTTTCGCCATCGGTCTCCGTGCTTTTCGTCATGGAGCAGCACTCAGTAGGACGACACCTCTTCTCATCTTCAGTCTGATCGTCGTAGCCCGCGCCATCTGTCAATTTCAATAGAAACCTTTTGCCCGTCAAGAGTTTTTCCCTCTGCAAAAATAACCTCAGCCAAGAACTGACCTTTAAGCATCGTCCTCGGCAAGCCTTGATGACAAACTGCAGCAACAACGACAGCCCTCAAGGGAGTCGTCTCATCTTGTCTCTCCTGACAATTCTGAATAATGCGAGTGTGCCACCATTGTTTCCGGCCAATCGAGAATTGATCCACGACAGGTCTGCCAAAAACATCGAACCTGTGATTTTTTTTCTTGAATCCCTGTTCTTTATGCCGCTCAATAAACCAAGCAACCTGGGACAAAATCACAGAAATGCAGCAGCGATCCAAGATCCAAGCTAATCAAAGGAAACAGAAGAGACTGTTGAACAAGCTAATAGCCGCCAGCAACAGTCCACCAGCCTCGGTCAAGATCGTCGTCTTATTCTTCACTCACTCTCCCCACGCCCAATACAGCACACCTACTTTTATTGCTTCACAGTTCGTTTTCATCATACAGTGGGTTCAGCCAATCCGTCGATCATTCCTGTTACACTGCCGCTGAACTCAACGACAGACCAGCCACCGCCCTTCGCTTCAGCACCAACAACTACTTCGTCGGATAGCTCTTGCCCAGGACCTTCAGCCCCCCAGGTCAACCAATTCTCCTCCCAGATTTTTAGTTTTCAAGACAAGCTGGACAACCCAAACACTTCTAAGCTGCTCTCGACTGACTTCACGGACACATCCAAGCTTCGCCGAATGGTCTGTCACAACCATTATCTCTCACAAGAGGAGCCCCATCACCCTGACGATAATTTTAGGTTCAATCGTCTCCTTCATGAATCATGATCTGCCTAGTCTGACAAACACTGAGCCACAAAAATCAACCTCACCATTAAAGCATCACATCTGAACAAACAATCTCCAAGCAACGCTTTGAGCTACAGTTTACAAATTCGAAGATAAAGCTGCTTTTTCCACTTCCATGCAGCGCACAACGCACTTGGCACTTGCAACACCATCAGTTATCGCAACCCGCATGCCTGCTTACGCCCATTCACTAGTCTCATTAAGGATTCTGCAGAAACGCCTCACCACTTTGCCTCAAACTCCCTTGGTCATTTCACCACCTGGATTTTTGACAAAAGGCACCACCATTGCTACAATCCCACCCGACCCTATAAGCACAAACGACCAGGTATCATCAGCTTCGACCAGCAACATCTCACCAGATGCATCTGTGTTCCCTTCGTCTACTCTCATTACGTTGCATTGGAATAGGTCTGCTGAGAACTCTTCACTTCTTGCGGACAAGTATACAGCAAACTCAACATGGCAGTACGACAATGCCGAACCAGTGCTCCACCCACAAAACAAGACAGTCGCCACGTAAATCCTGCTGCTCTTCAGCTAAAAGATATTCTTTGTTTTCGCCTCCGCCAGCAAGAGAAGAACAGTAATATCACCACATCACATGTCCGTCTCGTGTTTAGGAACCCGGACCACCTTCTTCTCAGTTTTATTGTTTTTATTGGTTTTCTTCATGTTGTTATTATAGGCAACGTTAGGCAAACTGCCTTGATTCGCATTTCACCACACAGGGTACGTAGTTATACCAGGAAACGCTTTTCGTAACTTTTTTCCTGTGGCTTTTTTCCTGCAACTTTTTGCCTTTGTCGTTTTATCTTTGAATTTTTTTCTGCACCTTTTTATCTGCAGCTTTTTTCTGCAGCTTTTTTCTGCAGCTTTTTTCTGCAGCTTTTCTTCCGTGGCTTTCTTTTCCTAACATTCTTTTCTATGATCTGCAGTAACAGATCCCTTCCATTCCCTACCGTAAGCAGGTCTAGGCAACAGTGTAGGGCTAAAAATCGAGGTGTGTGAATTCTCCATTGAAGCTGAAATGACATGCTTTCTTTGATTTTTGTTAAATTTTCCTCAGAACAGCTCGTTGGCACAATCTCGGTGTTGTTGTTATGGGAAGTGTACTTCAGATTAGGTTAGGTCGTAGTTTTAAGTAGTTTTAGGTTTGTAGATGGAGCGCATGACACAAGGTTTATAGGCTCTAGTAAATAAAATTACAATCACAATCAGAACAGCTTATGTCAACGTGAAGTAGATCGAGATAAAAATGACTACAATACATTGTTTAATTTTTTCTTTTTCTGTTTTTTGTTTATTTATAGACTGACTTGGAACGGATACAAGATAACCAGGAGTCGCTGGTCGATAATTTAGCCTCGGTTCAGCAAACCGTTCGTCAAGTTGAGATCCAGAACCAACGGCTCGAAAGCCTTCTTATGACGCTGGTTAGCCATAAAGGGTTGCAATGGGAAGATGAAGACGAATATAGCATCAATTCTGCTCTATGAAGAGGCAATATACGTTAAATTTATTGGTGTAATATATTAGTGACATAATTCACCTTTACGCTTTTGAGAGGCATCTAGTCGGCTAGAGTCGAAGCGACTGTGACATGTGAAGTTACATTTCCTACCTTGGCTTGAATTCGAGTTTCAGCCAGCTGCAACTGAGGCAGCGCTCGATACTTTCCAAAGCAGTCCGTTCCAAAGCAGAACCATTCCAATTCTGCGCAGCTTAAGACTGTTGGAGACAATCTGGCTCCACACGTAATGGTGCATGTGCGATTTGTTCTGATGCCAGCCATGCAGTACCTTCAAAATCTACATTCAGAACTTGGCAAACTTGAAGTGTTCCAAAAAGGCGATGCGATGTCACACCTACGACGCTACCGGTGGATTTGTTGGTCTCCACAGACAGCGAGGTACGAGATCTGTGTACTGACTCCGGAACCCTGGATGAATCAATGTTGATGTCGACGCTTAGCCTTAACAACACTGCATTCCCACACAATCTGTCTCCAGCAGTCACGAGTTCTGCTGGATTGGAGTGGTGGATTTGGAACATAGGCTGAGAATTTTGTAGCCCACGGTACGATTGTTTCCCTGGGATGATTAGTAATTTCTTACATAAGTTTGAAGAGTTACATAAGTTTGAAAGATAAATGAGGGCATTAGATAAGTCAGCCACATGCACTTTAGCAATCTGAATTCTGTATGTGTAAAGCTGCATGGTATCTACTCTTGCAATAGATTTTGTAAAGTAAAACAAGTGTCGCAATGATCGAAGTTGATGAAGCAGTGGGATGAAGAAGCCCGGCAGATATGGGCTGTCCGTGCTAAACATCTACTAAAAATCTAAATTTGTAAGCTTCTTAAGCTTTTCCTCAGAAGTTACAAAGCGAGAAACAGAATGTACCTAAATTAAATACATAAAACTTATCAAAAGCACACAACTTATACACAAAGCTACTTACATTCACACATTGCCAGCCAGTAGCATGGTTAGACACATAAACTAGTTCCCATGATGCCTTCACTTGTTTATGTGTCTGACGAAGTTAATGGTCGGCTGTGTGAAAATGTAAGTAGATTGGTGTGCAATTTATGGGCTTTTACCATGTAAAAACATGGCGAATGGTAACGTTCACAGCCAATTCTGCGACACATTTACGCAACAAGACCTTTTCCCTCGCCGAAAGCTATTTGCTATTCTGTCGTTATACATAAACAATTAAATGTGCTGTAACAACAAGGACACTACACTAAGTACAACAATAATTTTGAACATGGTTACAACATTGTCGTCATTTTCTCACTACTTCCAAAATTTGCCTATTCTCGCAAAAGAACAGCTTCTCTACAGTTATCAAAATCCAAAATCCACCTTGTTCAAAATCCAACTGGGCGCCTGTTTGGGGTTTGTCGATTCATAAACAAACCATCGAATGCTACCATTCAGAAATCAGTCCGCCATTATTTAAGTACTACAGTAGGAATAGCTTTCATGTTGTCATAGATCGACGCAGTCATGCTGCGTGCATTATAATTTATGTCATACCATAAGGCGGGACCACCATCCACATTGTTTCCATGGCTGCTATGATAAGTAGAAATAACTCGAAAGTCATCAGCTCCATTAAAGGCGAGAAGCAGCGCGAATTTAGTATTAACTGCGTAAAAGCTACTGAGCGAGAAAATTTGTGTGTAAGTCGTTGCATAAATCCACCCGTAGGCATACTTAGGCCAATTCGAAGAGGTCTACAGGCCTTTATGCCAATTCAAAGAGAAAAATGGCTACAAATAGGTTGTATAGAAAGTGTTTTAAAACAGCTGTCGTGGAAGCAACAGTTATTTCAAATTTGATTAATGATTTTTCTCAAGTTCAATCTAACTTTACATGATGATATTCATTAATGCCTCCTAAACTTTTGTAAACTACACTTCAATAGTGAAGAGTTTTTCTTAACATCCATACTGTTACTTACGGTGGAAATTACGCATGACTAACTAACTATTCATACTCTTATTGTGATTAAAATCACTAGCTTTTGTCAGAGTTTGAAAGCAAAACACATAATGTTGGGACTTATAATGAGTCGAAATGTAATGGCAATCAGTGTGTTTGTTCTGGAAGTTTCAATGCTCAATTCCAGCAAGTAATGCTGTAAACCTTCATGCCTTCGAAAACCACCGGTCCAAATTCATCCAAACTCTTCCTTCCGGAGATGGCTCATCAGGCCTTCTATTTTTTGCTACGGCAACCATCAGTATTTTCCGCATCAATAATCAAAACTGGCCAAACCCAACAGTGTTCAAGGAGAGGAAGTAATGTTACCTCGACGCAACTGACAGTTTCCACCCAGAGTCAGTCGATAAACTGTTCAACCACCTCGTTGACAAAAAGATCAGCTAAACATTTAAACTAACTTCACTTGCTTTGTTGAGCTTGTGGAGTTCACAAAGTTCTGATTGCTGATTTGGAAGGTTCTGATGGTGGATATAGGAATAAATCATATGCATGATGAGCCAAATTGTCTCCATGAGAATGAGTTTGGAAGAGTTTGTATTGGGGGTTTCGTACGCACTGTTTACTAGTTGGTAATTAACTACAATACAAAACTCAAATCATTAAGACATTGCCCCAGCAACTGGGTAAAGGTATACGTCATTCGCTGTCTTCCCATTGAAGCTGCTGTCATGAAAGCAAGTCACTTACAGGTTGATTTATCAATTATTGTTCTCAAATTGCATACCTGCTCAAATTCAATGCGTGTACAGATGTATATGATGATGGCGGCAATATCTTATAGTTTTTTTACATTAGAATTTTGCAATGGAGAATTACTTCTTTACAGCGTTACGGTTACTCTGGTTAAATCTCTAGTTTTTGTTACTGTTTGAAATGAATAAAGAAAAAAATTGTTAGTCTATGTTCGTTCTTGCGTGAAAGTTTAGTTTTAGTTTAGTTTATTGAGCTTACGCGGTCCTGTACACCATGCGCTCAAGCCTAACCTACTTAATTGCTACTTACTTACTAACACAAGAAAATCAAAGCAAATACAAAGAAGCGAAAGTGCATGAAAGTGTTTGGTTAACAACAATACCAATTGGAAGCATCTCCTGCAGGAAATAATAGATTACACAAATTTTTCACATTGTTTGTTACTAGGAACGAGTTAAATCTTTTACGGGATTTAGCAGCCGATTTTTACAACAATGTAGATTGAAGAAGAAAAAAGTATGGTCCTACCACAAATCGCAGTAAACTTCATACCAAGGAACAGTAAATCATCGCTCAACCATGTTTGTACAGAAGCAAAATCGGAGCATGGCTTGCAGCACCCACAAAACATTCCCCATAGCAAACGGCTTAACCCCACAGCAAAGCCCCAGCAAGGAAAGAACACACACACCTACTCCCTACAATACACACTAGCACCCTGATTCAGCGGACAATCCAAGAGAAAATGGGCAACAAATTTCCACCCATGCACACTGCAGCGAACCAACGAATCACATCTAAAAAGCATATGTCCCGTATTAAGATGAGACCCAAAAAGAGCATCCCTCCTTGACAACCAGTCTAGCGCACATGGTCGAGACACCGAAAGATGAAGTGTAAAGAAGTCACGCCTCACTGCTCACCCTACCAAAACATTTCCCACAACTCTAGGACTATATAGAATTTACATCTGATTAAAGATATTTGATGAACCAGGAAAGATATCCAATTCACTTATCTGGTGGCCGACTTTCGAAGCCAAGGAATCTGCCTCTTCATTTCTCCACACAACCTCGTGACCTGACATACTCACCTGACTCACCTGACTCACCTGACATAAACAAGCACCCTAGACTGATCAGCACCAAACACCTTCATTTCAGTTTTCAATATCAAGTCATGACTGAAGGCCAGATTTTTGAGAGAGGATGCCAGAAATTTGCCAATGCCTTGGAATCCATGAGAATTGACATGTCGGGTACACCCAACGAGACAGAGGTCCACCGCAACTAAAATGGCGACCATTTCCACAACAGAATACTTGGGAAAGCTGGAATATGCCAAGCGGTTAGCTTAGGTCTGGGATTCCTCCCACACCTCTACACCACGAATTACAATGAAAGGATGAGTTACAGGAAATTGAAAGACCTAGAAAACAAAGGGAATACCCTTTCCCTCTGTGGCGTGATCCTTCTAACACCCGTAATTTTAACGCCAAACTACAAATCCATGGAGCCACATAAACAAAATACGACTTGACACTAAATCTGAAAATTGGGGAATACATAAACATTTGAATTCCAAAGCCTCCTGACCCCAAAGCCTGCCAAGCCCGTATGCCCAACTGCAAATAATCCAGTAGAGCCCTGCCAACCAGGTCACCTGAACCACGTACCATACAACTAAAAATAAAGTTGAGCAACTGACCCTTTGCCCTCCAATGCAATGGAACAACCCCTGCCTCTACGTGCAAAACCAGTATAAAGGTAGATTGTAAACACCTCATTACCATTCTCAAACACTAGTTTACCTCAACTTGGACTTTCTGCAAGGAGCCAGTGGAGCAACAACGAAAAGGTGAGTGAAAATCAGCCCGTGAATAGGCAAGGCCCCGAATGATCTCCAGCCATGGCTGCAAGAGCCCGAGAAACACCTGCAACCCTATTACAGACCTGTCAAACCTCAGGTAGCCAAGAAAGTGCTGGGGCCAGCCTGATTCTTAGATACCTAACCTTAGCTACATTATGCACCCATTGCCAGCCATCCTCAAAGCAAGCCTGTGCAAAGCGTTCTCAGAGAACACTAGTACGACTTGCGATTTCCTATTGGTGGTCCCATACCATGGTCGGCCAACCACTTCACCATTTTCAGTACTACCTATGTAGCTTCCACCAAGTCTTATAATGATGGACCCAACAGCCAAAGAGTAATATCGTCTGTAAATGCAACCACATTTGAATGAGTAGCCATTGTTCGAAGCACATGAGTTCAACATGAGGGTGAAAAAAGTGCTGTTTACGCAGCTACTCTGGAATAACCCTCTGCTAGTATGCAGTGGATTGGAACAAACAGACCCCACCCGAGTCAGAAAAACTCTCTATCCTCCAACAAAGCCTGTAAGGCAGCCATGAACCTGGTACTTATCCCCAACTAAGCATCTCCTCGAAGACCCAATCCTACATGACTGAGTCATAAGCAGAAACCAAATGACAGAAACCAAATTGAGCAAGGTGAACCCACCTACCTTATCCATTGCCAATTGAGCTGGCTAACCAATCGGTGGTCAAAGTTTTCAGCAAATTGAGACAGAGTGCCTGTCGGCCTATAGCTTGCCAGTGTAAACTTCTCCTTGCCTGCCTTGAAAATTAGGGACAACACGACAAATTTCCAAGCCAGAGGTGCCCTGTTCAAAATTGACAACTTCAACTTATTATCCCGAGACATCCCACGTATGTCAGCATAAATAACCCCATCAACTCCTGGAGCACTCTCCGTAGAATGGAGAATGTCCAGTAATTCATCCAGACCGAAAGACGTATCCATCCTACAGGATGGTTCTTCCAGGTCCAGGCGACAAGCACATCCTGGCCTCACTTCATGAACCTGTATAAACTACTCCTTTCAAGGCCTCAGCTGCTTCAAGTCCCATAAGAACTTGGCAATACAGATTGAATGACAACACTCACGATGCCGTACCACATCTACCATGCTGGAAGTCTAGAGTACCAGTATTCAGCCTGTAACAAACCCCTAGATGTTTGCTCACATATCCCACTACCAAAAGACCTCTTGGCCGAGTTCAGAAGAATTGTTGACTCCAATACACTGCCAAGAAAAACAAACCACCGCACAGAGCCACAAACCACTCCAGTCATGCACCACTAACCAACATTCGTCCGACCACCAAGTTTTCGTTTGGGGAAGTTAAGTTTATAAAATATGCCTTGATTCACGTAATCATCGTCGCAGCATGGCCGATACCGAGTGCACATGCTATTGTTATAGATCTCAGAACCGAGGATATGTACAATGCGGCAATGTAATAGGTGCCGCTGACAATACTAACAATGGTTACAAAACAATTTTCTTATAAATTTCCTATAGCTGAGCACTTTCGGTCTATGGAGCCTTGGTCACGACAGTGACCTTAATAATGGGTTCACTGAGTTTGTTTTAAGCTAGTATGGGTAAGTGTCCGTATCATTAAAGACAGTATGGCAGTGACCTGGTGCGGTGCTGGAGTGATATGCCAGTTTGAATCAGAGTACAGATCACGCAATGCCATAACCATGGTTCCATTCAACCAAAAGTGCTCGGCCATAGGCATTTTGTTCACTTGGAGGTTTGTCGCTCTCTCAACGGAAACCATTGTACCAGAAGGTGAGATGTACAATCGGAATTCCTAGAATCCTTTAACGCAGCAAACGACACGAGCACAAAGCATCACAAGGCCATTTTCTTCCCGAAAATGCCAGGGGATTTTTCCAATCTACGGACTGTGTAATTATAGCTAAAATCACAATTTGCTAGGCTCAAAGCGATGGGGAAAAAATGTTAACAATGGTCATCATGGCTGAGCGGTGAGAGAGCTCAGCCTGGTTGTAGTGACGGCGCTAGGGTGGGCCATGATCCCCCCCCCCCCCCAAATATTTCATGCCCCCCACCCCCGGGCGGCCCTCCTAGCCCCAACACCCAGGTCACCACCAAGAAAATAAACAAAACAAAAAATTGCAGCTAAACTTGACATCAAATGAATAAACTGAGCTTCCATTTTTTTTTATTTATTTATATTTATTTATTTATTTATTTTTGTAGCACTTTGCAATTGTTAATTTTGTGTGTCTATGGAACGTGTTTTACAAAAAAATTATACTGATGGAAGCTTACGTTACTTTTAAGTTGGTTTAAACGGAATAAAAGTACCTAATGCGGCTGCCTTGAAAAAGGAAGTCCCAGGCCCACTATCTTTCCTGATG
>JAHWFP010055076.1:10452-21390 GCA_023313725.1 Lithobius niger | reverse complement strand
CTGGATAGCTGATACTTGGCAGCTGGCCTGATGTGTAAGGCTGAGGCTGAACTGAGCTAAGCAGGGATGCTTAGCGAATCTAAGTTATTCTATTAATTTAATAGCCAAATGAACGTTGTATAATACAAGTCGGATTAAAGGGAGTAAGGATCGGTAATTGATGGAGTATCGGTAGATACCGATACCGGTTACCGATATATCGGTATAAATTAAAGGATTAAGCCAAATGCCAATATATTTACAACTAGCGGAGTAGCTCGCTTCGCTCGTTCATTTCGCGTCGTGTCGCTCCCCCCCCCCCCCCCATTTAATTTGCCGTTCGGTCGGTAGATGGCATCGTATGTTCGTGCTGCTGGCCGTTGCGTTCCGGGCACAGCTACTATCTCAGCGGGCCTTGGCTGCTACTCATATAATTTTCCGTTCCGTCGGTAGATGGCGGAGATGGCATCGTATGTCCTGCTGCGCTGCAGATGACTGCATTGCGGATCTTGTTTAATTATATATATTATAATATACTTCACCACTCACACACACACACTCCAGTCGTTGTCCGCATAATAACCAATTTTTAATTTTGCGCTAAGTACTGTCGAACATAACGGGATACGTAGCCAATAGCTTCCATAACGTTGCACACAGCTACGTTCTATCCGTTACATGGTTCTTTCCACACCCCAACAACAACATTTTAGGGATGACGGACTTCAAAGAGGTACGTACAAGAATCACAGAGGCTATCCGTTTTGTGAAGCGTCCAGTGCTCAAAAAGGGCTTGACAGTAGTTGGCATGAAATTGAAAAACGGCTAGATATTCTGTGTGCAACAACTGGAGTGCACGTGGTAGAGTATTAATGTTAATTATTTTTTTCGAGTTGTTCTTTTTGATGGATGAAAGCGCATTACTATTACTTCCGTCGTTAATCAGGGCAGTAACTTATGGACACCTCATCCATCTTTTATTGGATTGATGCAATGTGTTTGGTGAAAGTGTTGTACCTTCTTTAGTGAGATCGTGTCCTAACACTCACTAAAGGCAACGACTGTTGATTCCTTCTTAGGACTGAATTTTGATTTGTCAGGAGCAGGTATCTAATTCATTAATTTTAGGCCTCGTTGTGTTTGGTTATGTTCCCATCAAATAACTTCATACTAAACTTTTCATCAGTGAAATATCAATGAACGTCAAAATTACTTGTATGTGGAAGATGTTTCATTGAAATAATTTAGTTAGGAGGAATAATAAGGCTTTTCATTACCCATGTTTTGGTTATGGTTTTCCTCAACTGTATTAGTGGATCCAATAGTACTGATGTCTGGGGATTAAAGCCAAAATTGAAAAGTCAGCATGGTGATCTAACAATACTTTTTGGGGTAATGTGTTTTGCTAAATAACTTGGCTCTCGAAAAAATGAGTAGAATGGTACATGGAGCATCAAAATCTATTATTTTCACTGCCATCCGAAAATACTTCCCTTCACTTGTAAGCTAAATGTTGTTTATTCATGCTCTTGTGACGAAATTGATTAATCTAAGAAGCTTTTCTCATTCTCCGCCAAATAGCATAACCGTGTGCTAGCTACCAGCATGCACTACCCTCTATCCCTTCACTATCGTTTGGGCACTAACCTGAAAGGTTGTGCCTTCTCTCAGACCTGTTTTCAAAACACACAACTTGAAGGAATTCGAGTCTGTTGATGACATTGAAGTTTGCTCGCATCTAAGGATTCCTGGGGACAAGAATGCTGCCTGTTGATTTTGAAGATCTTGCGATTTTCTTTTGAATCTCGTGGAATTTGTTTACAACACTGAAGATAAAGTGAAGAAGATTGAGCGCACTTGATGTACGTCTGACCAAAAAAGGGCGCAAAAACAATGCACAAGATCGGCGTTCTCTGATCAAAGTGGCACTTTAACCGAAAATTGATTGAAAATTCCATGGCACCATCCATCGACTCAGCGATATTGTTAACCTTTATAGCTTGCTCCCAGGTGCACAAGGATGTACCAAATTTTCTGAGGGAGACACGAATTGTATACATTGATATTTCAGAAATCCTAAAGTTTATGATAGCAAATAATAAGCAAATTTATTGGTGAAAGTCGGCAAAAGGAATAAAACAGGAAGGGACGAGTTGAACATCCACTAACACCTGCCCCCAAAAGGAAAGAAACAAAAACATATACGAGTTATGCACAGTGCGCAGGGTCATACGGATACAAGAATTATACAATAAAAAAAAAATAAACACAATAAAAAGATTAAAACATCTAAAAACATCTGAGAAATTTGGTAAAGTTAACCTTTTTCAGCCCGGCTCTATAAAGTTTTTAAGACTCGAGATCCCACTAGCTTGGATGGCAAGTCATTCCATGGTCTGACGACACGATTAGAAAAGAAATATTTTGTGCAGTCACGCCTCACCTTCCCAACAGTCAACTTTAAATAGTGGCCCCAGTGTGGCTGTTTCCTCTGACCGAAAACAACTTGTTTGCATCAAAGTCCACAAAACCACGCAGGATTGCGAAAGTCAGGCAAAGGTCTGCTTTGAGACGTCATAGTTCAAGCGATTCAAGACCCATAATGGTCAGACGCTGTTTGTAGGGTAAAAGTTTGAGGCCAGGGAGACGCTTGGTAAAAGATGGCTGATCAGATTCCAACAAAGTAATATCCTTAATCAGATGTGGAGATCAGACTTGACTCGCGTGTTCAACAATTGGCCTTACATACACCGCAAAAGCACGAATTAAGGTAGAACGATCGCCAGTTAAGAAGCAGCGCTAGATCATGTTGCTAACACGCTTCGCCCTGGCTGTAATTATACTACAATGGGAAGAGAACTTCAAGTTTGATGTCAGATGAACCCCAAGATCCATTGCATTTTGAAGACAAACTAATATTTCGTAATTTAAAAAGTAGGAGGCCGGCCTATCAATCCGTCCCAATGAAAGATTAAACATTTTAGTGTAGTTGCCATTTTGATGGCCAGTCCCACAGTGAATTTAACGTTGGCTGGATAGGGTTTCGGTCCAACTGAATTCGTTGTGTATTATAAATTTTGATGTCATCCGCAAATTTAGGAAGACTAATGTCATCCTCAGAAAGCTTTAGATCAGAAATAAAGAGGAGGAAAAGGAGAGTTGCCCAATACAGAGCCCTGGGGAACGCCACTGATCACTGGGACTTCACGAGAGCTTGAGGAGCCAATGCAGACAGATTGGGTTCTTTCTGCTAAGAAGTCGGCAATCCAAGCATGAATAGGACCTGCAATACCGTGATTTACCAGTTTCATTAGTAATTTGGAATGAACAACAGAGTTGAATGCTTCAGAGAAGTCAATGTAAATCACGTCAACTGGAGTACCCCTTTCAATGGACCTGGTTCAGTCACTCAGACAGTTTAGAAGCTGCAATGTGGTCGATCTACCAGGTAAGAATCCACATTGGTCAATGAGGTACTTTATCATATTTGTAAAGAAATTCAAGAATATGATAACTGATAAGACGTTCAAATATCCTGAACGATATAGGGCGGTAATTTAATGGGTCAGCTGCGTTTCCTTTTTTAAAAAATCTTTATAACCCTAGCCCTTTTCCAACATTTAGGTAATTTGCCTGTATTAAATGATGATTTCATAATAAGGTGAAGTGTTGTCGAGAGTTCTGATGCTAAAGATTTACGGAATTTTGCCGAAAAACCGTCAGGACAAATGGCAGTACTATTTTTAAGATGTTTGAGTTTAGATTCGATTGTAACCGAGTTGAAATGTAAGTCTCCAGTAGATGGCAATTCTGCATTCAAAGTCAGCCTACAGCAATTCTGATGAACAAAATCAGCCTACAAGTACAGGGAAGTATTTTTGAGTGGAAGTGAAAACGTAATTTTAAAGATAAAATTAGTTTTTACTTATCCTAAAATACTTACTTGTAGTTTAAATACAGTCGTGAAACTCCAGGCATATGACACTTCGCCCGTGTGAAACACTGAACAATATCGAGATATCTTTAATCCTGAAGAGTATGACGAACGTAATCGTGAAACTCCAGGTGTATAACACTTCTCCCATGTGCAACACTGACCAATATCGAGATTTTTGTAATCTTGAAGAGTATAACACACGTAATTGTGAAAATTCAGGTGTATCACACATCTCCCGTCTGAAACACTGATCAGCATCAATATTTCTGTAGTCTTGTAGAGTATGATGTACATAATCGTGAAACTCCAGGTGTACGACACTTCTCCCGTGTGAAACACTGACCAGTATCAAGATTTCCGTAATCCTGAAGAATATGAGGAACATAATCGTGAAACTCCAGGTGTATGACACTTCTCCTGTGTGAAAAACTGACCAATATCAAGATTTCTGTAATCCTGAAGAGTGTAACGCACGTAATTGTGAAACACCGAATTTGCAACTCCGGGTATACTCTTGATACTTTATGTGCTCGAAACGTGTGCTTGTACCGTGACACCAAACCGGTAAGGCACATTTTTTTCCTTCTAAGCTGGGGAATGTTCAGTGCAGCTCATCAACAGACGAGCAGGTCATATTTTTCGTCTAAGAGTTTATTTTCTGCGAAACTGGATTCTGCGAAAATTGAAGACGCTCCGAGGGGTGCGTGCACACGAACGAACTTTGTACCTTGGCAGCTACCTGGGCATTTGCCTCCGGGGTGCTGCTGGATGAAGTGGTGGCGACTTATTTGTGGAGAAGCCTTACTACTTTTATTAGTCACTACCTATGTGATGATTGAGGGGTGATTGGTGATGGCAATTTGAAAGGACAATTTATGGCTGGCAGTCACGTGGGCAAGAAGTAGTCCGACTGCTTGTAAAGAAAGATTGAAACAATGTATCAGGTGGTTGCCTTTGTTTTAAGTAGATGTAAGAAATAATGGGTCGTTTTAGCACCTGTTTCGGCTTGACCCATTTCCTATTGGACAAAGTCAGCCTGCAAGTAAAGGGAAGTATTTATGGGTGGAAGTGAAAACACAATTTTAAAGATAAAATTAGTTTTTACTTATCCTAAAAGACTTACCTGTCGTTTAAACCCACCCACCATCCCTGCTCTTGCTGAACCGGTGAGTTCACCAAAACAATAGCTAAGGTCAGGGCAGCCGGTGCTGGGTAGTGAGCGTGTGGCTGTGCCGTCAGGTGGGGAGCTAAGAAAAGCTCATAATAATGATTGGCACAAGAGCGTAAAAAACACTACTTAGCCTACAACTAAAAGTAAGTATTTTAGAATGAGGAAAAACGGAATTTATCTTTAAAATGGCGTTTTTTTTTTGCCAAATTGACCGAGCTGATACATGTCAACAGTATCGGGACAGCATTAAAAATTAAACAGTTGGGTTAAAATTTTTTTGTTTGGACTTGGAAGTTGATGTTTGTATGGACGTAGTGTAAATAGCAGTCGTAAATGAAGAAGACTTCAGATTTATTAAGGGTGCGAAGATTGCAGTTTGTCATATTCCTTAAATGACTACGATCATGTTTTTTTTATTAGTGCTGTTGATGAATGTGCATAGACAAAATATCATTTGTAAGACTGCATCGAACACTGTTTCTTGCCAACCAATTGAATGGCCGATACCAAGCAGGCAAACACATGAACCAGTCAAAGACAAATACCAGCTTTTCAAATATCAGGAAACAGTTATGTTCGTTCATGTCGTAGTTACACACAAATTGGTGACAAATTCTTGTTACATGCCTTTGAAGTAAAGAAAATGTTCCGTTAAATAGGTGAAAAGTTATCAACTTGGGGTTTGGTCTATGGAAAATCTGGTGAATAGGCCTTTAAAATAGTGTATTAATTGAATGTGATGTAAGGCCAAAATACCGTTAATCGCGTATTAAATGCCTGTGGGCCATTGCAGTGGAGTTGGTAAAATTAGCGTTTTAAATCCACATATGCCATTTAACTAACCGTAGCGTTGTTCAGGGAGGGCATTTACTATATCTAGTCTGTGATTATGCTTTCATTCATGTAACGTGATCTTGATATAGTCTAGCTCATACATGCTTTTATTCTCATTAATTCAAAAATTTCATGTATTCGACGTCACCCCTCCAATATTCAGCATAATTCACCTTTAAAAAGAATTTCCTACTGCAGTCTTTCATAACTACAGGATCGGAGGTGAATGCACGCTTAAAATGGCAGCGAAAGAGTTAATATTTCATCCACGAGGTCTAATGCCAACTTCCAGCTTGGAGCTTACTTCAGAAAATGGTGTCACCTACTCACAGTAGTTCCAGATTGTGAATAACGTTAGACAAAAAGTTGATTTCATAGTATATATATTAAGCTTTTATTTAATTTTCTAGAAAAAAGACTCAATTTAAGGGGAAGGCGTTGTAACTGCACTGTTTTATATTTGAGACCTTAAATCATTGTAAGGATGTGGGCGTTTGCTCCACCAGAGCCTTTAATGGGTGATTTACGGTGTTGATGTGTTCTTTTTATAAGAAATCAAACTGGTCACCGATCTAAATTGATTGTGGTTAACAAGGCTAAAGTTGGTTCGGCTTGACCTGTTCGATACAGCCTTAGTCATTTGTGTTAAATGTGCTGCCAAAAATAATCGTGATGAGCCATTGGGTATCAGTATTTCCCTCCCTCCTTGTGAAACCTTCTGCTACGATTTTAATAGGAAAAGAAATGAACTGATACTGCTTTAATCAAATTGGAAGTGAACTGTGGATGCCGTTATTGTCAATCAAGTACAGATGGCAGGTTCTTTCCAGCCAATAGCTTTTCTTTAATAACGCAGTTCTACAAGATTGTATATCCTGACGTGTACATATTGCATATTTCAAAGACAGTTGGGCTTGGACTATAGTTGTGTGCTGCCTTTCTTTTTTTATTATTAATATTTTTGAAGAGCTCACTTCGTGTGTTAGAAATATCGTCGGAGACTGTATGAAAGTACAAACTTTAGAATTTAATTAAAAATGTTGATATAAAAGTATTGTTTACTTGTTGTTCATTTCAGTTTAATTGTGTGAAGTTTGCAGTATTGCTAGTAATACATTTTTAAGCATTGTTAGATTACAACAACTGTGGATGGGCAGAACACAGTTTATTGTATTGTAAATCATTAACTGCCCCAGTAGGTGAACACAGAAGTAATCCTGTTAAACAAAATTTTAAACAGCTCAGACTCCTGATGAACTAAAAAAAATTCTAATTGCGTGGAATCATTGCAGCACATTAAAATAAAAAGCTTGAGCTCTGCACTGTGGTTGCAGGAGGGGAAAAAGTATGTTACCATGCAGGAATTAGGTCACTTTTGCGCTGTAGACTGGTTGATTCTGGAGATTTCGGGTCAATTTATTTCGTTTTCACTGAGTCGTAATGCCTCTAACCAAAACTTTGAATGTGGGCCTACGATAGACTCTCATGTTTCAAGAAAATGGATTCACCTGGGTTGTCACTGTCATGGGGGGTTGGGTGCTTCTTTCTTCTGGTGGGCCTTGGGCGGGCTCGCTCCCAGGTGGCCTTGGTGGAAAACATGAAGTCGTACAAGGTGACAGAGGACAATCACAAGATGTGGGCAGTTGGGACAAATGAGGCAAGTCAGGCCAGCGAGAATGCAAATTGAGAATCGCATGCAGATGGCACTGGAACCTCAATGAGCGACTGTAGCCGGTGGTGCTGAAGTTTGCTTCAACAAACCAGCAGCCTGAGAAATTGGTGACTTTTGCTTATTTTAACACTAGAATCTTTTCCCAATTAAGAACATACTAAATATTTTAAAAGATGTACAGTTAATAAACAATTTAAGGTATTGAGGCTTGACTGAAAAATTATGTTAGTCAGAGTTTGGTGTTGTTTGGTTAGCCTTTACAAAATTAACCTCAAACTTAGTCCAAGACTAGCATCGTACCCGGCTTCGCCCGGGGATTTGTTTGACCCGTGGTTGTTTCCCAGTATTAGATCGGTGCTGCCTGATCGTTCACTGCAACAGTCGATTTTTGTTTGTGTAACACTCCCCCTTTCTGCCAATCCTCTCCCACCCCTCTCCCCTCCTCCTTTTATCCTGTCCTCTCCTTCTATTCTTGGTTTCCTTCCTTCCTCCTCTTTGCTATACGTAGTTGAATGTGGATGGTTATTTGAATTAATAGCAAACACCCCCAGAAATTCTCTTTTAGGTTGAGTTAATGCGTAATCGTATGCTTAATGGTAACAGTTCACTTTGCCCCACCCCTCCCACTCCCAGTCTTTCGCTGTGGCTTAAGCGATGCGTACCGTGTGAAAAAGAAGTGTGCATGACGTCATGTAATACTTGCCCTTGAGATTACCACGGTGTTTAGTTAGAAGGATAATTGTTAGAGCAAATTGTTAGTCGAGGCAACAATGTGCCAATTTCAACTTCTTTTCAGGGCAACAACGTCCCAGTTCAACTTCAAGCCAAAGAAATGACACACTCGCACGTTTTAATTGTTCCCCTTCTGGGGGTCGTTGCGGTTGCTTCATTTCTGCTATGAAACTTTGGTTTATAATGTAAGAAGAAGATTGGGAATCGATTAAAATAGTAGGCTTTTAATTATTTAAGGGTGGGGGGCAATGTAGTGTATTCAACTACAAATATTCAAACATTAGGTGGAGCCATTAAGGCTTCAACTTCATCGCGTGTGTGATGATTATGTCTTCTGTTGCTATGTCATGCCTTTTAATTAATAAAAAGCAGTGTGCCCAGCTAGGTACTGCCACTTCTGTTAACTTAATTGCAGAGTACGGATTTTACGATTTACCTTTTTAAGTTTAACCATTATCAAGGACCACGGTAGCGGTCCTTATGTAAGCCTCAGCGTGAACTTCCGTGTTAAACGTCAAACTTTGAACTCCTATAGTTTCGCCCAAAATTGACATAGACCAACGAAATTCGGTATTTGGGGTCGTGTCATAACTATTTCACCGCATTACATATTTTAATGACAACAATTGAACCGTTCGGCGTCCACAGCATGGTCATTTCTTGTTGTTGTTGGGACTCTTTGCTCTGACCTGGAGATCGAACCACTGAACCGATTTTCAAGTTCTATAGCTTAAAACGTAGGTATGGACAAGGCCTAGGGCCTTTCGCAGGCTATTTTAATACAACTACAATATTCTTGACACGGAAAGCCAAATGGGCTAAAACGTTTGCTCTCACCTAGAGACCGAACCAATGAACCGATTTTCAATTTACATAGCTTAAAATGTAGGTATTAACACCAATCAGGGCCTTTTGAACCCAATTATGATGTAACTGCAGTATTCTAGTCGGCAGAGCAATTATTATTGCAGAGCACTGGGCAGAAATCATTAATGTACTCTTTGTCCTCACTTGGAGGTCGAACCACTGAACCAAATTTAGAGTTCTATAGCTTAAAACGTAGGTATGGACAAGGCCTAGAGTCTTTCGCATGCTATTTTAATGTAACTACAATATTCTTGACACGGAAAGCCAAATGGGCTAGAAATTTTGCCCTTACCTAGAGGTCGAACCAATGAACCGATTTTCTATTTGTATAGCTTAAAATATAGGTATTAACACCGACCAGGGTCTTTTGAACACGATTTTCATACGACTGCAGTATTCTGGTCAGTAGAACAATTATTATTGTAGAGCACTGGGCAGAAATAATTAAGTGGAGTAACATATTTTTGCAGAAATTTTGCAGAAAACATAAATTTGGTGCAGAAGTCTTTCTTAACAGTAAAAATCGAACCAGCCATGGACCCCTAAGAAATACCCCAAAGTGCCTTCAGTGCCCCCCCCCCCCCCCCCCGGTGATGCCTCCCAGGGGTTTGCGCAACAAATTCTTACAGATCAAGCTAAAAACATGAAATTGGGTGCAAAAGTCATTCTTAGCAGCATAAAACGAATCAGCCATGGAAAAGACTCTTATAACAGTTATTTTAAGGTGATTACAGTGTTCTTGTCTTTGTTATTCTTGCTGAAACAAGAAAAAAAATACGGGATATTAGTATTTAATGCACGGCGGTGACGTCACGCCACACATCCCAATGCTAAAAGTGTAGCCGTTATATACGGTTAATCTGAAAACCCACACACGTGACGGTGGGTTAATTTTGATAACCCACACTTTTTCGATAACCCACACTTTTTTTGATAATCTAACACTTTTTCCTCGCTCCACACAACAACTGCTCTACTATGTGACATACTTTGCAAAACTGCCGTACACAACACAAATTCAACCAACATAAATAAGCACATTTGCAACCTGCGACATTTATCGTACTAACACGAAAAAAAAAAAAAACCTCGCGTAGGGTACTATGCTAGGACCCCACCCGTGCAGGAATGGCCCAATCTGCCAACCTTTCACTCCGACAATACTAAAACTAGGCTACCGACACTAAAAACTATACGATACTCAAGCGAACAGCACATTTATAACCTGGCGACATTTTACGCACTAACACACAAAAAAAAAAAAAACCTCGCGTACGATGCTAGCCCCCTCCCCACCCCCACCCACGAATGAATAGTCCAAGCCGAACCCCCCGACAACCTTTCGTTCTGACGGTACGAAAACTAGCCTACTGACACCTTCTAAACACACTTAAAAACCTACGAGACTCAAGCGAATAGCGCATTTTATACGCTATATCTTATTTAAACTAATAAAGTAGAAAAAATACGGTTTTACCTTAAACGCAAATGTCGGTGACTGGGATTGGATATAGGGACGTCCTCGCGTACGTGAGACTTTGGCAGACAGGAAGTTTAAACCGGAAGTTTGAGTTCAGGAATTTACGTCATAATTCACAAATAAATTTTCAAATAAATTTTTTTTAAATCTCAAATAACTAGATATGTTGGCTCGACGTCAGACCTTGGCATTAAAACACTTACCCGCGAAGTCGACCGGGTTATCCCGAAATAATTGCTCGTCTGCGAGAAACGGAACAGTCCAAA
>JAHWFP010055076.1:0-10052 GCA_023313725.1 Lithobius niger | reverse complement strand
AAGAAAGATGACGTCATATCCTATCCATGGCGTGAGCCCACACCGTTTCTTGTCGGGATAGGTGACTTAAAAGTGGCAGTTGTTTTTATTTATTTCGAAGTTATTATCAAGTCAAGCGAGATTTTATAAGTCTTACAAAGGTTTTAGGGTTTTAGCTAACATTAAAAAAAAATAGAAAAGTGAGGGTTTAATACACCTTCAACTGTAACTGCCGCAGACTATCTTTTGGGCGCCACTTTGGACAGCCACTTTGAATTTTTTCAACAGGTATAAAATCAAGTGCCTATACTGCATTTCCAAAAGTATTCTTACCAAATTCCATTTGAATAGCTTCATGCATTTGTCTATGACTGGTGTTACAATTAGTTTGAATGCCATTATGAGTCCCCAATTTGAGTGGGACTTTTCTTGATAAATATGATGTTCTGAATATGTTCAGAATCGAACTGGCAAGGTACAGGATTCCAGACTGACCTCTAGCCCTAACGACCCGCCAGATTCGTGTTCGAGATTGGGTGCAGTATAAAACACCAAATTTGCAGCCACTTGCAACTTATAGACATTCTTATAATAAGTAATTCGAGTTAAAAACGTGTAAGAATGATGGTTAAAATTATCAAAATGCATGTCTTTCTAAGGGCAGATCGAGTACTTCAGTGACTTAAAATGCTTCAGCTTTCCTGGACCCAAGTGGACAAAAACAAAAACAAATGAGGGGGGGAGGTAGGAGCCTTTGAGCAGTGGCACAAGGAAAGCGGAGGGGAAGGGGTGAAATGGGGATAGTGGTTCCCCCCCCCCCCACCCTGAAACCCCGAAACCCATTATAATGCTCTTCAAATTCCTCGAGAATGAACAGATTGTTATAAAAATAATTTGATTTAAGAACTTCTAACAATGATGGTTAAAATTATCAAAAGTCATGCCTTGCTAAGGTTGAATCAGGTGCTTCAGTGTCTTAAAATCCTTTAGCGTCCCCAGACCTGACTGAGTGATTTCACTGCTCCCCAGCCTTCCAGGCAGAATTAATCTAGCCGTTCTAAAGTGGAGTACCAATTTATTTTTTTAATTGCAACTAACAAAAATAAATTAATTAATAAACAGAAGGAATGGGAGGGGGCATAAAAGACCGTCAGCTATATCCCTCACCTCGAAATCCCAAAACGTGTCATATTACTAAGATAATTCCTCAAGAGTAGAAAAAGAACTCTAGAAGCCAGCTGTGGCAGTGATGTACCGCAAAATATTTCCACTTCTGGGGCTCTACCCCAGACCTGATGGGGAGCTAACAGCATTCCATCAGACCCCTAGCTGGTGTGCCACTGCCACCAAGTCATTAAAGAAAAAAAGAACATGTTACTTGGGATTTTGCCCCAAAGTTTAAGGACCAGGTCAAACCAATTCTCAACCAATGCGTACAATATTTGCGTGAAACTGTAAATGCAACTCTAATCACAAAGCAGAAATCCGGATCCGTAACCCTCTTCTACTTCCCTCACCACTCGAAAAAAAACAGTAACCATAAAAAAATAACAAGCAAACTCCCACTAACCCCCAAGCTAAGGGGCCTGGTGGTCTTTTGAAACATGACCCAAAAAAAAGTGGCCCCCAGCCACCAACTTTCCTTTGAACCCACCAGTCCGCCTCTGAATATTCATAAACTGCTCGTGTTTAATCTGAAGAACGATTTCGAAATTATAAGCCGTTTTTTGGATGCCATTTTGGTCAGCCATTTTGAATTTTTAGCAACAGGTATATGATCAAATATGTACATACGTCGTTTAGCCTTATTTCAAAGAATATTCTTACCACACTTCATTCGAATTGCTTCACGTGTTTGGCTATAACTACTGTAAACTGCTTTATTGACATCATTTTGGGTCGCCACCTTGACTTTTTACAAAATTGAATGGGTTCCATTTGATGAGTATGTTATTCTGAATATTCCCAACCAGTCTGTGTATAATCTGATGAACTATTTGGGAGATATATGCGCGCGCATATAGCTTCCCGTAGGAACTTTATATACAGAACTTTATGTGCTACTGATACAAGACAAAAACCATTTTGGGGACGCCATTTAGGATTTCTAACCACAGGTTAGAACAAAAATTACATAAGTCGTTAAGCCTTGTTTCAAATAAAATTCTACAAAATTTTATTTGAATCCATTCATGTGTTTGGCCGTAACTACTGTATACCACTTTTTGAATTCCATTTAAGGCTGTCATCGTGAATTGTTTTGAATGTTGAATGGGCATTATTTGACACCATGTTAGTCCGACATTCCTAACCAGTCTGTGTTTAATCTGATACAGAAAATTCAAGCCAAAACATGTTTTTTTTAGATGCATTTTAGTCTACCATTCTGGAATTTTAGCAACAATAGAAAACAGCAACATACGTCGTTCTGCCTTATTTCAAAGAACATTCCAACCAAATTTCATTCAAATCGTTTCATGCGTTTTACTATCGTAAACTAATTTGTGGACGTTATTTTGGACGTCACCTTGAATTATGGCAGAAGTTGAATGGCACCTTTCTTAATGAATATGTTACTTTGAAGATTCTTAACTTGTTTGAATTTAATTTGTTATTGAAGACCTAACCCCAAAACCCTTTTTGAATGCCATTTTGGTTCGCCAATTTGGAAAGAACAGATAAAAAAAATCAAGTACATACGTCGTTCAGTATATTTCAAAGAATATCCTACCAACTTTCGTTTGAATTCATTATGTTCTGGGCCGTAATTGGGAAACAAACAAATAGACAGGCAGACAAATTGCCAAATTATCAACTTAAAACGGGACCTCATTCACTTCGCTCACTCAGTCAAACAACCAAAGTGTGGAAATAAAAAGCAAATCATCGTAACGTGTCTACTCCTAGTTTAGAAATTTAAGCGAAAAGCAAAATCGTTTCATTTTGGGAATTGAAAATCTAACCCAAACAGTGCGGGACTATACTTTGTTCCACATTATGTTTGCAGAAAACTGACTGTGTGACGCCACGTTTCCTTCCACTGCGAGTGCAAAAAAAATGTAAATATCCCACTCGTACACGAACAGTAACTGTGCGGAGTTTACAAGTGTGATGTCCACATGTTTTTGCACTCGTAGTCGCACTCGTGTCGTCGTACAGTCAGTTTTCTGCAAACGTAATGTGGAACAAACTATAGGAATGTCTGCCCACGAACACAGGGATGTTACCCTGGCCTGCCCTAACAGACACGAATACCTCATTATGACGTGACAATGATGGGGTCCAACGAGGCCCTACCTATGCTTTTATAGGCCGCAGGTGCAAATTGACAACGACGCGACCTGAGAAACCGACCGAGAAACAGGGGACGCCCATGTCGGTCCTGAATCTACAACACTATTGCATACAGTATCCATTGATAAGGGATAATAATAAAGCCTACAAAACATGGCATTCATGTCTTCGCCCTTTTCACCCTCTACGTTAATATTCACAACAAAAGAACTTTAACATCACCCAGGAATTGTGGCGTAATAATATCGGTATAGGCCATAATGATTGAATTGGTGTATCGATATACTTGTGCACGCATCCCATAGATTCTAAAACGGTAGGAATTCCAAAAAAATCCTAAAACCAAATTTTTCAACTAACCTTACCCACCAGATAAAATCAGGTAAATATGCCCCCTATCAGATTCCAATTGACTAATATAATACCTTCTGCATCGCTTATCGAATATCAACCTGGGAAAAGAACGTTCCTTCAAGTTCTATGAAAATTCCCGTTCTGCTTCAGTTCTTATCATACACGGCGATAGCGTCATGATCCCAGATGCCCGAAGGGGAAGGGGCTGTATAGCGTCTTCGAGGCACTTGTTTCTTAAATGCATCAGACCATCATAGAGCCATCTTGCGAAGGATGTAGCTCGTAGTGTAATGTACCCGGGCATCTATGGGTTAAAATTGTTATTGTCGGTAATTGATCTGTGAATCAAATCCATAACATTAGACCCCTCTATCACTTTACCTTCGTGTATGAGCTGACCAAATTCGTTGTATTCCACCTCCCCACTATACTTTTTAGGCAACACTGACTTGTCTGGTTGAAAACCTGTGACGGGTTCACTTTCCACTTCTAACGTAGTGTCTCCATCGCTGTTGGGTTCACCGGTAGAGCTGCCCTTCCACTACGGCAGCCTCCAACCTCTGGGGTGCACTACTCGAGGGGGTTGCGGACAGTGTTACGGTCACATTTAAGGCATTGGCCTCGTATTTCATGTCCACGTCCAAATAATGTTGTAACATTTGTGTATAAAGCTTGGATTTCTCATATTCTGTGTGCATTTGGGCCTCTAACGTATCCTTCATAGAATCGTGTAATCTATTCGGTGGTTTGGTGGAGACCGACCTTGTGTGAGGGAAGGTACTATCATCTCTGACAGCCATCACGGGCACCAATTGAATGTGTTTGTATATTTTCTAGTTACTTGGTTACTAAGCGTCCTAGGAGACTGAGAATTGGAGTCAACAGAGCGCCTAGAAAAACCCATTTTTGGTTCTTGAATAAATGGGACTGCCTCCTTTCTGAATGCAGCTTCTAGATGATAATTAAAGAATATTATCTTGTATTTTTTACGACTCCTCTTCTGGCCGGGGGTAGAGGTACTTTCCCTTTCAACAGATTCAATGATGCTGAACACAGCACCTGTCTCAATTCTGGACAGTCGAGCAAGGCTCATTTCACATGCTGTGAGGTAGATTTGAATGAAGTAATTTGAGTAGTGGTATAAAGTCGAGAACACTTAGCCATGCTATGTAGGTACGTATGCTGTGATAGGTATTTAAAAAATGTTTGAACAAAACGTTAACGCTTCGGAGGTCGATCAGTGGTGGATCCAGGAGTGGGTTGGGGACCAGCTGTACCCCTACGCTCGAATTTGGGACGTTCTGGCGCCCCTCATGGCTCCCGCAGGTCTACGAAGAAAATATAAGGTGACAATAAGAACCCCCCCCCCAAAAAAAAAATTAATCTATAAAACCAAGCTAATAAAAGAATAAAATACACCACAGGGGGTAGTGGATGACTGTTCCCATTCATTGCAACCTAGGGTTACGGTAAGTGGACGTTGTCGTCTACTGTTTTCTGCGTACCGAAAAACGTGCACTAGATTGCTTCCAATAAATGTTAGAGAGTACACTGGGAATGGAACACTCGAACTGAGCTACTTGAAATATCATAATTCATTCTTAAGTTGGATTACGATGTTACAGGTAAGGGCTAGGATTAGAAATGAATGTACGTATGAATGAGTGAGCGTCTGTTGCTTACGAATTTATATTCATTTTTCAAAATTTACTTCATAATTGGTTGATCATTCCTTACTGTATGTTTTTCGAATCTTAGACCATTCCGGGAAAACACCCATTAGCTTGCCATTACTTTGTCGTCTTATTACCCTAAAAATTTAAATTTGTGTCCTCTGAGACGTGATTGCCAACAAAGTTCAAAACACACAACAAAAAATCTGTCTAGCTCGGTTGTTTGGGAACAAATCGATAAATGAGTTTCCAAACGACATTGTTAGGTGTGATGTCGCTTTTGATCTGTAGGAGGCCTGACATCATTTGTGGTGTTACTCTTACGTTAATGTCTTCCAGGGCTTGTGCCAAGATGGATGTGGACGTAATGGTCGACATTTGATTTGTGTCATTAAACATCTTTTATTCCTATTTTGTTTCCATTGTGGGTTGTAATTTAGGTTAGATGAATATGCAGATTGTTCATCTCGTAGTGGCTTGAAGGGATGATACAGGTGTGGCCTTCTCTGAACTAGATGAGTTTTGAGCATATATTAGTATGTTTGGTTCTTCACATTCTACCACAAGTATAATACCCTCTGCGAAGTGGTTTTCTTCATTACATTACAATGGGTTATGTCGATGTCATGTAATTTAGCCATAGTTATCCATTGTAGAGTAGTTATATTGTATCAAAAACCAGAAGGGTGATGGCTGCAATCTTCAGATAGGTTGATGGTTCATACGTAAATTCATTTCGACGCCTCTATACTTTCGGTATTATGATTTTGTATGTTTTGTTGTTCATATATTATAGTGTTTTGCTGTCGAAACCAATCCAAATCCGAAATGCCATTTTGGGGTGCGGCCATCTTGTGGGATGCTATGGGTGCTGCGATCTTGGGTCGTGATGTCACTTCTGGTTATGCCATGTGACCTGTGACAACACTTCCGACCCGGCATCGTACTCTATTGTACTACTTTGTGGTCATTACTTCAAATGTTGGATTAGATGTTATAGTTGTAATTTATTCTTCTAATTTCGGTAGCACAGTTGTTGTTGTACTATTGTTCGGTTTTTCTTCTTCTTTTCTTTGATTGTTCTTGGTTCTTCTTCTGGTTTGGTGGAGTGAAGAAGTGATTGCAATTCTATTCGTTCTTGTAATGACTGATTATGCAAAAGTAGTGGAAGGTCTTCAGTACTTGAGAATGGAATTATTTTAAGATTGGTCACCAGATACATCCAAGCAGTAATTTGACTGCAGTTTTCAATCACCATGAATCATGATGGCAAATATGAGCTCTGCGGACGACAGTTCAACTCGTTATTCTCAATGGAAACCACACACTGCTTTCCTCCAGCACTTCCTAAGTCATAAAACCTACAAATTATCTAATTAAAATTCAGGCTCGTGCATTGGAAGTTTATAACCATCTGAATTGCAACGATCATAATTCACTACGTTAAACAAATGTACACTCTTTGTTTGGTTAAAGACTATTGCGTACTGCACTAGTTAGCATTTCTTAATTATTATTTTTTAAATGCAATATTAAGAAAGAATTTATTTTTATGCAATACTTAATAAATATAACAAAAAAAGCCATACGACGGCATTAACATTCTAGAAAATAAGTAGAAAATGAAACGGTTAAAAAAAAATTGTTATGCAGTGTTACTTCCGTCATATTCGTATGGATCTTTGTTTGATTTCTGCTACTATGGCGACAATAAAACATACAAATTGTACGTTTGCCACTGACCAAATAAAAGTTACTCAATAATGATTATAAAAACTTTGCATAATATTATTAAGGAATATAAAAAATAATTAAGAACGAGTGTTGCTTTTTTTCCTTGGTGTTGCCGAAAAATTTTTTCACTATGTTACTCTTTGTTTTTCCTCTTATTCCCTCGAATTGGATTAGCAACAGCAAGTTTTTCTTTTGTCCTTCAGTGTAGGTGAGTTGATTTGTTTTTTTATTTTTTCGACTTCCACAAAGAAAGGTTGGTGGTTGCCGGTCAAGGTCTAGTGGTCTCGAAATAAAAAAAAACTTAACGTTATTGGGTTTGAAAAATAAGCTTCAGAGTAAACGTGGATTCTTTCATTTGTTATTTGTGTGTGGTAACCATCGCCTAGACGGGTACCATTAACCGGTATTGTTTAATTGTAGCTACCATTACTAAGGTTACACCACTAATGCCACCATATGAGTGTAATTAATTGCATTGGTGTCCACTGGGGCACCACTCTCTAAAGTCTACAAGTATGGAAGCAGCACCCATTACCAGGTGCTGCCTGTTATCCGACTAGTTATCTAACTTCGAGCTGTGTCACTTTCTTAGCATTCCTCGTGCGTGGCTCATCCACGTTAAATGTAATGATAGTACGCAACATTACAATGGTGACAGAAGACGGCTTAAATTACTAGAATGAATGTTAAATTAAATTAATTTAATCGACTCATGCTGAAATAGTGCACTGGGACCTTAAATAAAGCATTAACATACGTAATTAAATTTGAATTACCTTATCATAGTTTGAGGTTCCAGACTTTCTGTGAGCAGGTGGTGAGATTTTATGACAGCACCCATAATCTAACTCGTGAAAGTAGATAGCTTTGTACCGTTCTTCTTCATCATCCGGTCAGCGTAAAAGGAGGGTGCAGGAGCCTGTTCCTATTGGACTAAATTGACCTTTTTGTCAAGTGTCAAAAAGGTATTTTGTGACCCAAAGGTAACGCAAAGGCATTATTTGGGACGAAGAATACAAAGTTTTGCAAAAAGAATGCCGTGTATATAGAGGACCTGTTGGCATAGTATCGGGGATAATGTGGTATTTTGCAAGCTTCTTAGGGATAATTATTAATTATTTGCTTATTAACTCTGTTTATGCTTATTGGATTCTGTAGAAACAGTGGTAATCACTTTTTATAATTCCACAGTAAAAAAAAATCAATTCATTTTAGGGTGCGACTTAGTTGGGGTCAATCGGTCTCCGAATCAGTTCAGCTCACCAGATCAGGCTAGGTCACCAGATCTGATCCAAAATTGATGGTCACCGACTGGGTCCAACTTGAATTCCGGGTCCCTGGTTCTGACCCGAATTTCTGTGTCACCGGAACACATTGGGTAAACAGGTCTGACCCAAAATTCTGGGTCTAGTTCTCAGACCTAGCCTAAAACTTGACCTGAATGATCTGGTGACGCGGTAGACCCAGTGACGTGATCCAACTCTGCTGGTAAGGCAGCCAACTCTCATATTCTCATTCTTTCCTTTCAACACCCTTTGATCCTATCAGGAAAAAATGAACTCGTTCATCGGCTCCTATCCTATCCACTTAAGACTTCTCTCTTTTGTTTATCTTCTCTGTTCTTATTATTACTCTGGAGTATTTGTTGTATTTCAGTGTGATGTTGAGCCATATTTTAATTAGGCCGAGATGATAGTTGACTGCATAGACTCGTTTTCTAGCTCTTGCACTATGTAGCAGTTTACGTTATTATTATTATTATTAAGGTCTGTTCCAGGACAGTAGTTTATCATATCAATTTCCTTGGCAACGTTGTTTAGATTTATCGTGCTACACTAGTGTGTGTCTATAGGCACGCACGTCAGTATACACGTTGTCATTGTCTGAACTTTGGCCGCCCAATGAGACACGATGCCAACGATACTAGCAATGGTTAAACAATATTTCCGTACTTAAGCGCCATCCCACGCCATCCCCGTTACACCCCTAGGCTCCAAACCATAAAAAGTACGCTGTTCGTATTGTACTGCAGCCATTCGTCCAATTTCATAGCTGGAACCTTCCCGTTATCTCGGTATCGATGAATAATGACCCTATGGAAATTAACATGGGGATAAGTGGACTAGAATTAGCTAGGTAGTAGCTAGTTACACATTTGCAACGCTATTGAGGGTCAGATTTTGCATTGAAAGCAGTTTAGCTGGCATTCCTACACGAGTTGGGTCATTGCTCTAGATTTCACCAGAATTTAAGCTTCTGTACCGCATTATTATTTTTATCCAAGTACCTGAAACGTGTCCAACTCTGCTTCAGAATATTAGACACTGATGCTACAGCGTCGCGCTACAATGGTTTACAACCTCGACAATTGAATTGATGTGTTGTTTGTTGTTTTGATTGTTACCTAACTTGGTGCGATATACTAGCGTGTGTCTAGATTTAACATGGATTCCATAGGATCAGGCACATAATGATGAGGGAATTTTAAGCCCAGGAGACTCCAAAATAGGCCCAATTTGTCAATTTTCTTAAGTTTCGATACCAGAAATAGGGAATGGGGGTGGGGGGGTTGTAGGTGATAGGGAGAGTCGCATGCTGGACCACTGGCAGAGGCATTTTTGGCATACTACTGAACGGATTTTTTGGGGATGTAACTTCTTGATTCGATCAATCTATTGCAACCTATTACTTTTGTGAAATGGAACTGGAAATTAAAAGTCTGTCTTCGAATTCTTACTGCAAGTGCAGTCGATATGTGACTAAATGACTGGGTCAGATTTTGTGGAACATTTACGCCTTAAAGTGCCAAGTATCAATGTAAAATGCCTACTCTTCCCCCTACCCCCAAATCCAGAGCTTTAAAAGGGGATGGCTGTAATTAAGGGATGGGATGTACAGGAATCTTATGCTTGTCAGGTTTAAAGCTGTACAAGGGTGCTAATTAGGGGATTGGGTGTCAGGAATCGTACGTTTGTCAGGCGTAAGTTGTACAAGGGTGCTAATTAGGGGATGGGGTGT
>JAHWFP010055064.1:5221-16407 GCA_023313725.1 Lithobius niger | reverse complement strand
TTCCCTAAAAGTGAAATGCAAACAAAACCAGGGACGTTTTTATGTTTGGCCAGTTGGCAAATCAGTCGGCAAAATTACATAATTTTTGGCCAGTCGGCAAATCAGTCGGAAAAATTACAAAATTTTTGGCCAGTTGGCAAATCAGTCGGCAAAATTACATAATTTTTGGCCAGTTGGCAAATCAGTCGGCAAAATTACATAATTTTTGGCCAGTCGGTAAATCAGTCGGCAAAATTACATAATTTTTGGCCAGTTGGCAAATCAGTCGGCAAAATTACATAATTTTTGGACACTTGGCAAATCAGTCGGCAAAATTACATAATTTTTGGCCAGTTGGCAAATCAGTCGGCAAAATTACATAATTTTTGGCCAGTCGGTAAATCAGTCGGAAAAATTACAAAATTTGTTGGCTAGATGGAAAATCATGTCGGTAAATTTTCTGGTTTACACCCCTCCAACTTTTATCCTTCCTGACGTCTCTGACAAAAACGTCAAGTGTGCCGTAAAAAAGGGGTTATATGATCAAAGTTTGACTTTACTTGCAAAAATACACACGACTAAAAATTGATGATCTTGAATTTAAAACAAAAATACAATTCAGAAAACTGCATTTGTTTAAGTGGTGTTCTGCTTTACGAATTGCAAGTATTCTTAATGCACAACACCACTTGTATGTTTGATTATTTAAATTAAAAAACATCAATTTTTATCTGTGTACTATTTAGCAATTTAAATCAAACTTCAACGATATCATCCTTTTTTTTACGGTACACTTGATGTTTTTTTTTTGTGTTCCGTGTTCCTATTTCATGCCGTGTAGTAATGTCGACTAAAAACTGAAAAAAAAATTTGAATTAATGTTGAACGGGATCAGCTAATGTCTTTTTATTCTTAATTTTGTCATTTCTGATTTGTAATTATAGTCTTAATTTTTTTTACTGTTTGTTGGTTTTTGTTGTGTGTTTTTGTTGGTTTGTTGTCGTGTATTTTTTAGGCTTGTAGTTTTTCTAGACAAAGTTTGTTTCACATAGCGAAGACAGAAACACTTCCCTCCATGTTCACATGATAAAACTAGATATTAGCACAAAATTAATTGGGTTCACATCCACTTACACGAAGCCGTCGCACGAACCCATTAATACGAGTTGGAGTCCCGAGTTGCGAAGATTGACTTAAGCCGAAAACTTATGCCCTGACTTACCCGTTTCTTTGAGCTCGTTACAGCGAATTGTACCGTAGAGAGATCATTCTATGAAAATTGTAACACAGCTAATTGGAAAGCCGTGCTAACTATTTCGCAAATCGTGTTGTCAAGTTTTGGAATTCTCTACCAGACCAAGTGTACCAGACTAAATAGCTTTAAAAAAAGGTAATCTCTGCTCTTTTTTTAGCCGTTTTTAATATCCCTGCTCGAAAAGTCATATATTTGATTGCTATGCATGCATAAATGGACGATTGTTTAAATTTTGTATTTGACGAGGCACTATGTAGCAATGAGCTTTGATCTTTAGATTGCCTTCCATGTTATTTACGTGGCAAATAAATCTTATCTTAACCATTAAGACACATTTTCAAAGCAACGTAACATGCTATACATTTGACACTTTTACTGCACTGACCTCACCGTGGTCAGATCCCCTAGCTTCTCGTATAACCGACTTGCTATTTTTTGCTAAATATACCCTGTTACTTTGTAAAACTTTCCGAAATGATTTATGTGTTTGATTGTGTAGCTTTCTAAATTAGTGATGGAATGTAACAGAACAAAAGAACACTCAATTTATTTAGGTTAATTAATGACATTGTTTAGTATGTAACGGCCCTATACTAAGCAATGTTTAAATTAGTGAGCGTTGGGTTTTTCGCTATTCGTGGAATGCACTTGTGACACTCCCGTGTAAAATCTGGGGGGGGGGGGGGGGGACACTGTTTACAGACAACTCTCTCTAACTCTTACTTTAACGTATTTAATGTGTATTATGTGAACTTTTTTATTCTGTGTATGTAAGGTTTATAATAATGCAGTACCTTATATTTTGGCTGTCAGTTGGGGAAAAATAAGGATTTAGGAGCGTTGAAACCAAACCATCCGTATTTTCTATTCGGGGTATCCGTAATCGCTCGACTCCACTACAGCCACTATAACTCCGCCTTGATCTTGGGGCGCCATTGTCGTGACGTCATTCTTCCCAACAGGCAAGCGAGTAATGACGCTACTACCCACCCACTGAGGCGGTTCCAACGCGCATGCGTGAATAAAGAGCGCGTGCGCTTTGTGTTTGCTCTGCTTGTAGCAGCGTCATGACACGCGCCTCTGGCGCCACCTACCCTGGCCACAACAATTGGAAGAGAATGATGAAGAAATAAAAAAAATAAAAAAACTTGGGAATTATAATCATTAAAATTTACCGGGTGAAGAAACGGCGCACTTTTTTTATTTTTTTTTATTTTAGATTTGTGACCTGCTCACCACGACGCCAGTCCTTTGCGATCACGTTTGTATGAGAAGGTCTTTGTAATCAGAATAAGCCTAACGATGTTATTTCCCACAAAATTATCAGGGAGCCAAGCATTGTTGCACAATGTGGCATGGACAGGCATGGAGTTACACATACTTTTCCCCGAGAATAGTTTAACGCCTAGATTGTTGGTTGACGATTGGGTAACCGCTTCCGAGTCAATCTAAACTAATGTAATCTAATCTGTCTCATGTCTCTAGAATGAGCTCGGAAACATATATATTTACACAGCCGTGTATATTAGAGTTCGTTTGCGCACGAGAATTTTCAAAAACTGGACCAGAGGCGGAGGCGGAGAGGCCAACAATATGAAAATGTCACAATGTTGCAACGTGTAACAATGGTCCAATAAAGAGACGAGGCGCATAAGATGGATTAGAACTCACTCGAAGAAGATGCAACCAGGGGGTGGCAACTGTACAAAAAACAATGCATTACAAACCTTCGCAGTATGCCTTCCATCCAACGCTTGGCCGATGTCAACAACGCAACATAGCGCCAGCCAACTTTCGGTTCTCGTCTGAATGTGATCTGATGAGATTCGCCAAAGGTCAATCCTACAATATGTTTATTTATTTATTTTATTTACAAAATTATTGTAACCCCCTATAAAAAGCATAACAGCAATTTCAGATTAAAACAACAAGTTTGCGAATCTCATTCAGGCAAGAAGAATATGGCGGCGCCTCTTAATGTACCCCTTTCACGCCTGTCTCGTCTCTGCTCTCGCCTGAATGAGATTCGTGAAATTGCTGTTTTAATTTGAAAATGATGTCATGCTCTTTGTAGGGGTTACAATAATTTTGTAATTAAAATATATAAAATGAATATATTGTAGGATTACCATATTGCGGTTTACATTTATCGTTCTAGAATACACATCCCATAATTCATCATTTCTGTCGTAATTGTGCAATTCAGGTAAATATGTATTGAGCAGGTTACCAAAAATGTGAAAACACTGCATATGTTAAAAATAATGCAAAAATCAATTTCTAAACTCGAACAGTTATTGGAAAATTAGTGCAAACTTTTTTCCTGTGCTAGGATAAATTGCAAAGAGTATCACAGTGCAACTTGTAGCCATGCGTGTTTCTCCCTACTAGTCGGACTAGTGCTTCTCGAACATTGTGTACCCCATGCCAATCATTATGGTGGCTGCCATCCCATAATCTCAAAGCGGAGGTATCGATGCTGGCTGCGCCTTAAGCCATGAATCTGCTAGTCCGGTAAACGCAGTTTACCATATATCGTCCTAGATGCAACGATGCCTGGGCACGAGGAAAGTAACATCGTCGTCGTATCTATTCGAGTTAGCATTGTCGGCCTTCCAGCTCTAACCAAAGTGAAACGGTCCCAGTTGAAAAGTAGGGTTCAAAACGACTGAATGACGTATTTAGTTCTTTAATGCGGGCTTCGAGAAGCCAGTTGAATTGTTTCTGCGATTGTTTGCCACAACATTGCACTGCAACAATACAAACCAATTGCCAATCAACATGACACATGCTAAATCTAGACACAAGCTAGTGCGTTGCCATAAAATAATAGACATGGGACGAAGCTTGGGTGGAACTTGAATCTAATTATGGACTTTCTTTCTGACATAACCATTGCTCAAAAACAGTCCTTGTTCCCTGGTATTGGAGTTCAAATTATAGTTTGTTGCGTTTGAGTGAACTCTAATCCGTTTTTATAGCTGACGAAAATAAACGTTACCTGTTTTAATAGCAGTTTTCCCTTTTGAGCTTTATTTTCCCCTAGAATCTTGAAAGTCGTCTTCTCTGCCTAGCTCGTATGGGCCTAGGTCTGCTTATATAAGCTCCGGCGCAGTGAACTGTTGGCATCATTTCTCCTAGGGCGATCACCACGCGTGGTCGTTCTTTGAGCTTCCCCGACGTTCCGCGCCCCTCCGCATACCGTCGTTCCGCGGATGGGGCGTTCCTCCACCTCCGCCTTCCGTCCTCTTGCTGAGAGTGCGTTCCTCCGCTCTTACGCCAGGAACGGTCGTTCCGCCTCCCATTGCTTCCATCCGAACCAGTGGATGATACGCAGGGACTTTCGTCCGTGAATCTATCCTCCTTACAAAGGACTCACCATGTTCTGAGGCTATTCCTCTAGGACATATTCAGTCCTTTTTGGTTCCCCTTCCGGGGCTAACGGGCACAGAGCACTACACTCCATTCTCATCACTGTGTTTCTCTGTCACATGCAGTCATTCTGCCCTCCGCCGGCTACTCGCTACTACCAACTGTTCCGCCGGTCCTCCTTTCCGAGACCATCCCTCCTTCCGGGTTGCTTTCTCGTCCATCAGAACTTATGGTTCCTTGTTTACCTTACATCTTTCCAAGCGCCGTTTCTATGACACGACCTTTTCTTTGCCAACAGCCTCTTCACCCACCGCCATCCTTTTTCCCAGCCGGCAGTCAGAGGAGGGCAACCGTAGTTTGTCTTACCCGCGGCTTGACGCCACCTTCCGTCATCCCTCGCCACCGTTCCTCTCGGGGCGATTGATACTTCACCAGTAACAGTCTGATCCTTTCCTCTGTACCAATCCTCTTGTTACCCCGCTTCCCCTGCTTAGCCTCCGTCCGCACCAGGACGGGAGGGGGGGGGGGAGGTTGCATCCCAAGTAGGACCATCAGCATCACGTCAGCCCGTGTTCCATCCCACCAGGCCTTGGTCTGTAATACGGAGGATGGGCTCTTACCACCTGTCACAACACTGACACCATACCCACTGCGTATCATCCTGCGCAGCCTCCTTCATGTATAACACCTCGGCCATCACGCCCTTCCACACCCTGCATGGTTGCAGTTTGTGCATTACCTATTAGGTTCCACATCCTCCTCTCTTGCTGCTTCACTATACAGAGATCCTTTCTTCTCTAGCCGCCACGCTGTTCACTTCGCTTCGTTAGCCTCCACCTTTCGCATTCCTGCCTTCCGCCTCCACCTCCGCTTCCACGTTCCGATCCCTCGTGCTAAAGGGGCGCCACGGGATGACGCCTCACGCACTCCCTGTTCCGCATCTCCGAGCAACATTCCGCCTATTGCGGAGTACGTAGAAGTTCTTGTACTGACAACAGAACAAGATTCCTTGTAGTCACCCGTTCCGCCTCCGAATCCCTTCCTTTCCGAGTCGTTCTCCATGCCTTGTAATAACGCAAACACGTCTCCTATCCCTTGCAGTCGACCGCCTCTGGCTCGAGATCTACGTTCCCTTTCCGACAATCTCTCTCGCGCTAAGAAACGATATGCCTGTCACAAATTTCAACTCAAGGCGCGGAAAGTAGCAGCCAGGTTGGCCTCCTCCGTCAGCCCTCAATTAACTCCACTCGACCTATCCTGACGTTCCTCTCAACATTCTGTAGCCTAACATTCCGCTACTCAACGAACCAATGAACCACTGATAAGTCAGCTCTAGCCTTCCTTTCTATCCAGCATTACATGCTGTTGTTTATTCAAAGGGGTATGATATCCCTCCGCACCGCCACCACCTGCATATCCTACTGCGCAGCCCTCCTCTTCTTTTGTTACACACTTCGGCTATGCAGCCGGCTGGTCTTTCCTCTACCTTCAACCAGTGCAAGCTGTGCTACACACTGCTCCCCAACAGGACCAATCCTCGTACCTCGACCTACGTCACGATGTTCTCGTTCCGCACACTGTCTTTCCGCGGACAGAGGACTCCTTCCTCTCCTTCTTTGGTGGTTATGCCAGCCCTCCGCCGCTTCTGGACTAATGAGAACTCCATCTGTTCCTACAGTGGAGGATGGCTCTTCTCCACCTTCTGCGGACCCACTGACCCCCTCCATCGTTCCTCCGGAATGTCTCTCGTCTCTCATTTCTCTTCGAGACTCACCAACGTGACTTTATACGTCCTATGCCAGCTACTATGTTTCCGCCTCGCGGTCGATCATTCTGCCGTTCGAACCAGCCTCCTCACCCATGCTAGCCTCCTCATCCACGGATGATCCTTCCTTTCTAGCGAAAGTACCACAGGCCAATTGGTCATTCTCACGATTCCTCTTCCAATCCTCGGCTCCGGTTTACCACACCTCCGCCTAACGCACACCAAATGTTCTCAAAACAACGAGCAGAACGCACACATCGTTAACAGGCTACCGCCTCCGCGGTTCCACCGTCTGGCTAATCACCACAGTGTTCTCCAACCTCCCACACCACGTCCAAGAAACTACCGCAACAGAAAACACCGCCTCCGCATTCCCCAAAATGGCCAAGGCTCCCATCAACGGGTACTACCCCAACGATTAACAAAACCCCTGGTATACGCTCACTGAAATCCAGCATACCAATGACCAACTCAGTAGAAATCAAAACAGCCTATTTTCCCTTTACACCTCCTCGTCGCCGTGGCATGCCCTCCACACCCACAGTTCAAAAAAAAAAAAAAGGATCCTACTCAATGGTCCACCCTCGAAGAGGCTCCTCTCCCGAAAACGTCCTTCATTCCCCATTCCTTAACCTCATTCCACCATGACATCACGCGCTACCATGCCTCCGCTTCAACTCGTTCCGTTCCCCGCGGCATCAGTGTTATGGGAAGCACTAACACAGGGATAACATTAATCAGTCCGCAAGATGGAGGACTTGAACGTCAACTTCGATTTCGTGCTAAAATTAACAGGACACTTCTCAACTGAATACAGCTCATTACGTTCCACCCTAATAGAAATATTGACCCTCCGTCAGACAGCCAGAGAAGCAGACAAGCTACAAGCAGAAATTGCCTTAATATGAGCATCCAACGAAGCTTTGACAAACGAATTGGAAGTCGTAAACCGAAAGTGCTACTCCATGAGACTGAATTACGCTCTCCTCCGCACACATCACAATTGGCCTCTCCAATTCCATCTTCGCCACCTTGGTAGGCATATTGTTATGCTCACCCCAACACACAACACCCACACAATGCTCAGTCGACAATAGGGACCGTCTGGCCTTCCTGTTGGTCCTCCGCCACACCTCTTTAATCACCAACCATCCGGGAACTACATCCCCGCTAAGCGACACATCCGCCACCTCCCAACAAATTTTCACTCCTCCACCTCGGTTTCCTCAACGGCCTCCACCTTCAATTTGTGTCCTCCACCTCCTCATGCGGACGCTCCTCCGCCAACGCATGGTCCCTCCGCCTGCGATTCTTCCTCTCCATCAGGATGACACTGACTCTCCCGACGCTCCAGGGGTCACACTTGCCACTCCAATTCCGTCACCACCATACAGTAACTGCACTCCACCACTTCCAGTGTTCGATCCGGCACCAATCGATTCAACGGCCCCTCTGCCTGTCCCAGACGAATTCCAGAAACCATCGAAGGGTTCTACAGCCATCCTTCCGCTTACTGTGCCTCCTTTCCTTCCTCCTGGCTCGCAGTCATCCACTTCTACAATTGACACATCTCATGGTCTCACCCCAACCTCCACTTCTATACCAGACATCACAACTGATTCGGAACCCTCCGAAACTTCTCCTATCGCCATTTGGCGACAAACCGTACAATCTCCGCTCTTGTCACGCATTTCGAATTACTCGGTCTAGCAATTCGACAAACGCCACCTCCTTCCTTCCAGTTTTCCACAGTATCAATCCGATCACAAAATTCGTGGAAGGAGACCTACCATGCTGCCCATGCCGCGCTAAGACCACAGGCGTAGCCCTGGGGTTTAGGATGATTCCATAAGTCTTCTCACCCTCCAGTTTTAACAGAATTTACACCTCCGTTTTATTTTGGGACAGCGAGGCGTCCGCTTTTACCTTCCCCTTCTTACAAAGGGTAGTATGACCATTCTCTTCGCTCAATTATGTAACAAGGAGTTCATATCAATCACCAAAAAAAAAAAAGAGGAGGAAGGACAAGGTGGTTTGAGCATCGTCCAACCATTCTCTATGTACATGCGTTTCCATCTCTGCACTGACACAACATCCTGAATTCACATTCATCATCCTCAAGACTTACCTCCAGCCTGTCCTCCTGTTTCGCCCCGATACCTCCGCTTCCGCACCGTCCTCATCCTTCCCACAAAGTAAGATGGTTTCAGCACTTGTGCTTGATTCCTTGCTTTGTACCCCTTGATGCTTAGACCACTACATGCGGTGTATTTTTTCTTTTATTATATTATTACATGTCCATGAGCAACCGCATCCCCAATCTCACCTTACAATTGACTTTGCAACCTCACCGGAGTCTTGCTACGTCCCGACCTTGTCGGTATGGTGTAAGTGGTTGGGAACGCAGATGTGTCTTTTCCTGGGGATGCCAGCTCGTACTGCGGGATGATAGAACCTAGCCCTCCTCCAAGTTTTCGTCGGCTACAAAAAGACTAAAATTGCAGGGCCTGAACTTGATTAATTTTAGTTTTTATTGCCTGACCGAAAATATACATTACCTTAACTCCCGCCCGAACCTCCCCTTCATGAGCTAGGTTCTGGAAGGTGGAGAAATGATGCCAACAGTTTGCTGCGCCGGAGCTTATATAAGCAGACCTAGGCCCGTGCATGCGCAGTACTGTACGAGCTAGGCAGGGAAGACAACTTTTAAGATTCTAGGGGAAAATAAAGCTTAAAAAGGGAAACTGCTATTAAAACAGGTAATGTCTATTTTCGGTCAGGCAATAAAAACTAAAATTAAGCAGGTTCGGGCCCTGCAATTTAATCTTTTTTATTCGTGTACCTTCACGGCTGTAAGTAAGGGGATACGAGCTCTAATGTTTTTTTTTTCTAAACGGCGAAGATGTTTTTTGTTCAGTTGTATATTAGCGAATTCAGCTCGCTGCAGCATCTTGGAAGTCTGTCGCGCTTCAAGCCGAAGCCGTTGTGCCAGAACGTGAAAGGGACAATTTTACTACATAATTCCAATCGGAAATTCCTACAGGAGATTTTACCAGCCACAATCGACATGACTAGGAAGCATTACAGGCCCTCTCATTTCCCGAAAATGCCAGGGTGAGGTCAGGTTCGAATGAGGAACCTCTCACATGTGAGATACGCTAACCATCATACCACCCTGTCCCATGCTCGCTAACCAAACAAAATCAGACACGCGTAGTAAGACTTAACTAAACAGACTTAAACCAGTCCGTTAATACATAATTAAAATCTGGATTGGACGTGTTTCACTATGCCGTACACATGGTTGTCTCTGATCCAGCATTCAGGTTTTGAGGGGAGCGAACTAGTGACGAGCCAAGCCAGCACAAGCTGCATTACCTACTCGACCCTCTCTCTCTCTCGTTTTCCTCTCGTATGACGTCACTGTCTGCCAGTTTGCGGCGAGAGGCTTAATTGGTTGTGCCCTTTCCTCCTCATTCTGCTTTCCCTAATAATGAGAGCCAATTGCATTAATGACACAGTTTCGAGAGACCCACTTGGCCACTAAACTCCTGGAGAGCCATCACTCTTGCCACTAATTAAGAGGTTGGCGCACGAGGACAACTAAGTCAACTGCAGAGTCAGCAAATTTTTGGAATAAGTCAAGAGAGTCTGTGGCCGTGGTAGCAGATTTAAAAGCTTCTTTCGTTTTGGTGTGCTTTGACGTCACCAGCACATCGTAAAGGTGAACGAATCTGGTTAATAAAGGTTTGGACGGATGAAGGCTTCGTTAGTTATTTATAGGAGAAGGAATTTCTAACGAACCCTTCGCAAATGTTCCGTATCCCTTAAAATTTTTCTACGGCCGCTACGATGCACGGAAGACACTTGTGTGTAGCTTGCGCGTTGTAGCACAGAGTATGTTTACGTGTTTACGTAAACAATACCGTCAACACAGAAATAGGCCTACAAAGCCTAGAGGTTAAAAAAAAACATTTGTACAGAAACACAGTTGTTAATTATTTCAAGACGTCACTGCTTTCTAATTTGCCCAATTTTGTTACTCTACCAAAATTTATGTGGTGATTTCCCAACAATGGTACGTAAAAATTTTCCAACTTTCCCCTGCTTCTGAGCTCTTGGAGAACGTGTATTTTATTTTTAGTTTGGTAAGTTTTATTTTTCAGTTTATGCAAACGTTTATCATTTATTATAAAAATATTGTATTCAATTATCGTATAATCTCATAGTTGTATAGGTTTTGGTGAGTTTGGGATTGGACGAACTACGCGTACATACATGCTGGGGAGGGAGTTACTAGTTAACTTAGTGGTCACCAGGGATTCTGCGTGTGGTTTTCTGATCCCTCCTCGCTCTAATGGAAAATTACTTTACGCACTTGGCTAAGTCTGACTTTCATATTGGTAAACATAAATAATGTGCAGTAAATTTCCGCTTTGGCCTTATTACTCAAATATAGGACCAGGACCACCCACATATAATATAATATAATATAATATAATATAATATAATATAATATAATATAATATAATATAATATAATATATTATATTATATATATTATATATATTATAATATATATAATAATTATATAATATAATATTATAATATTTGTTGTAATAGCGTTAGGTTAATCATGCTGCGCTTATTAGGCATTAACTATTAAGCTATTGATGACGTTTGTTATTACGTTTGTTACTACTGTTGGGGTAGCAGTATTGTTGGGCGGGAGTGATGGTTTTGATGTTGAAGGAAGCTGTGAGAAGATTCCCTACTGGAATCGGGGGGGGGGGGGGGTTTGAGGCTTAATGGCGCG
>JAHWFP010055063.1:7483-31754 GCA_023313725.1 Lithobius niger | reverse complement strand
ATGATGGAATACAGCAGAGGACCTTTCCAAACTGAGGGCCACATACCGCAACTGCTTAACTTTTGCCGGCCTGATTTCTTTCTTTGTCTGGTCTTAGTGGGATACAGTGGTGCCCATGCCCCCACCCCCGGCGAGTGAGGCGAACTCCCCCCCATATACTTTTTTTTATATTTACTTTGCTTTGATCGTACACGAGAGTACATACGCAAGATCATGCGTCACAGAGTAGACATCATTGTCGTCTGCATCTTGATGCGCTGCTATTCCGTGTACGTGGCCGTGCACATGTCGTCGGAAAGCTCGTAAGTCTACAGGAGTGCGTACTTCACGCCAGCCAGCAGCCCCATAGCAACAATTCTTGTGGTCTCCTCCTAGACTGCTGCATCAATACTCGTTTGTAATCACGGAAAAGTCGGCAGTATTATACCACGAGTCACGGCTGTTTACCGTGATGTCATCATCAGTTAGCCAATGACGAACGAGAACAGCGGATCTTTGGCCGTTTGAATGGACTAGCCCAGTCATGTGATTCTTGCATCACGGCAAACACCCTCCTTGGTGCGTGGTATAGGCTACGCGATTGATCATTGATGCGCATAATATGGATTCAGTTTAGCTAAAATGTTATACCTTTTTCTTATTTATTCTCAAATTTAGTTTATTAAGATCGTCTTCCTTCCAATATACAGTATAACATAATTCAGAGTTAAAACTAATTTTTAACCATCACCAACCTTCAAAACAGTCAACGTGATTCACCACTGGGATACATGTGTGTTGACGCATTGATCACATCGGTTTCTGTTATTCCTGGAGCGAATAATCCCAGCCGGAAGTTTCCACAGAAAGTGGATGCGTAGGTCTGGATGCGTGGAACCATGCGAGGTTCCACCATAGGAGTAGCTAGCTACTCCTATGGTTCCAAGCATTCCGACTGCAGAAGCCCTTGAAACATCCAGTCCACCGCATCCGTTATTATGTAACTCTGCTTGGCACTTTCTGGTCGTGAATCGCGTGTCTGTTTTGAAGGTTGGTGATGGTTAGAAATTAGTTTTAACTTTGAATTAGGTTACTTACATATTGGCAGGAGACGATCTAATAAACTACATTTGTGAATAAATGAGAATAAAGTTATTGTGTTAATGCTAGATTGAACTCGGATCACGTACGTGAATGATCAACTTTTCTATGATGGATTTAGACTTAAACGCCCACTCCAAAAAATACGTTAAGGCCAGAAAACTTTTAGTAGCTTTTTTAATGCCCCCTCCACTTTTTTTATCGAATTAATTTTAGCCGCCCATGGGCAGTTAATAGGCGATTTACTGTAGTAATATGAACATGTAAACCACAATTTGGAACTTAATGGAAAAGTTCACTCAATTTTCGGTGAAAATAACAGTCTTGTGTTTTTAAACAGTTCTGTTGTCCCACGTTCACCTAATTCATAGTATGGGTACGTATCACAATAACGTCCGATGATCACATCAGAACATCACTAATTGAGCTTTGTTGGAGCGCAGTTTGAAAATCGCGCCCTACTACTGATCTATAGTGTTTGTCGCTCACGCTACTTTTTGTAAGCTTAGTCGTCAGCTCAGGCTCTGCGAGTTGTTCAAGTGGGTATATGCAGGACTGGCTATGTTCACAGTCGTGACTCCTTTCCTTTGGAATCTATGGGTGGCAAGTGATTCCAAAGTCCTTAAATGAGTTTCATGATATTAAAACGTAACAATATGGACGTTTTACTCCATGAAATCGTGTGTTTGGTGTCGAAGCAATGCACAGCAATCGCGCTACGTTTATCACCTTTCCAAGTATCCTTCGTTCACTTGCGTCGTCATTCCAATGTAAACAGCTCTGTAGTTACCACCGGAACTTCCAACCGATTGTAATTCAAAAATTGGAGCAATTATTGCACCACTTTAGCATTAATTAATGTGAAGTCACTAAATTGAGCAAAACCGAAGTAACTGCATAAACAAAGCTTTTGCTAACTTCTACTTTAAACACTGACATCTAGAAAACAGTTTCGTTGACCGGCACTTAAATGGCAACCTTCAAATTTAACTGGCCACCAATTTTTACTGATCAAGATCTAACCAGCGTAAATCAGTTCAGCAACCCAGATTACTCATGCTACCTGGACCAGAATGGGGCAAGGTAGCCTAATGGTTAGCATGATCATTTCATGTGCAGAGGTCCCTGGTTCGATCCTGACCTCAGCCACCTCTGACATTTTCAGGAATAGAAAGGCCCTGTGATGCCTCGTGCTCATATCGATTGTGGCACGTAGAAGATCATAGGAATTTCCGATTAGAATTACCTAGCCAAATTGCCCCTCTCTCCTTCTAGCGCCATGGCTTCGGCAGGGAGCGCCGCAAAACTACAGCTACCCAGACCAGTAACTCTGACAGAAACTTCACCAGGGTCCCATTTTGAATTCCAGATTGGACCAGCCTCTTTACACCCAGCCATCATATGACCACGTCTCAGCCACAGCCAGTATATATTTAAGCTGTGTAGAATTTTCATAAAGGCTGACTGGACTGGAGTGGCACACTTGGGCAAACTGTGATGGAACAAGCATAATAAAGGAATTGTGAGGAGTGGAAAAGATACAGAGTGCAATACGACGCTGCTGTCGTGTGATAGTTAGTTGATTAGTTGTCGTACCCTGGCAATAGATGACGGGGCGTGAAAAGAAACAGAAAGAAGCATCCCATCTAGACCAACTTCTCTTGTCTGCAAAATTGGCGGTTGAAAGCAAGTAGCAACCCATAGAGCACAAGTTTTATAGACAGGTTCACTTTAGTTTAGGCCTATGAAGCACAGCAGTATATTTATCATTATACAAAACTCAAAATGACACGCTATCACAATAAAGAATAAACTTAAAGTTTAGTGAACTTACTACTAATTTCTGGTTTATTACTTTGGGCCATAGCACACTAACAACATCAAGAAGTCCACCAATACAGTCAGGATTCTCAAGCAGTGCGTTGTTTTGCTTGCGGGTGTCTTCATCAGCTGTCTTGCTACCATCGCTATCATCATCTTCTTCACGGGATTGACTGTTTCGGTTCCATGAGTAGTTATCATTAGAGTTTTCACTGGCCTCCTTTTGTAGTTTTAAAAGCCGTTTTAAATATAGGCAAATAAAACGTAAAAATTCAACTAAAAAAAAAAATCAATATTTAAATAACGACATAGAAAAATGCAACCATCGTACTTTGAATGTTCTGTAATAACGGTAAAAAGAAATTGTTGACGCTCAAACTAAGTCAAAAATCCTAATCAGGCTACCCTGCGTTTTTCAAATATTCCTCGATCAGCTTACACAACAGCGATGTAGAAAAGAGAAGAAGCACGTTTATTTAAGCCTGAAGAAGATAGGAGCATCACATTTTTACACCTGTATGGACAAATGCCTATCGAAAATTCGCAAAATACTGATGTGTATTTTTGAGTTTAAGCGTCAACAAATTTTTTTTTTTTTACCAAAATAACGACATGGAAAATTACATTACACGAGAGAGTAACAGACAGTTCTACAGAGCAGAAAAAGAAAGAAAACAAAATTAGGCCGCGATGTTTACCTTGAATGACAACAAACTTATTTTTACAATCACAGAATATTGTGTTAAAACTGACAATGGGGATATACTAATACTGTACTCGGTTTACATCCGGTTTACAGCCAGTCTGTTACATGTACATGGAAAATCTTTCGTAACCTGGTAATGTGGTTACCAGGACGGTTGACGGACCAGAGGGATGAACATGGGAGAAAATTAGGCATTAAAATGGGTAATTACTGTATGCAGCTAGGGCGCTTCGGGCAGGTTACCGGGACGTCATGGAAGATTTTTCATACCCGGTGTAGGATAATAGTTGCTTGGTAAAAATACTGAAAGTTGAAAATCTCAGACTTATCGAATGCATCTGGTTCCTAATATTTTGCCAGCACACTTTAAAATATGAAGAAGAGTTAAGGAATGCCGGATGAAGGTGAAGTGGCAGTCAAGCTTGTAGATCGGAAGCAGATAGTGGCAGGAATTCGGCCTTTGGTTTCAAAGATTGTGTGTTCATTTACCCGCTAGGCAGTCTGACATTTAAATCCAAAAGGCAATATTCAATATATACGGTTTGCGTCCGTATTTATTTAACCCTTCTCGAGCACATTTGGCTTTCCGTCCTGTATGTTCTATTCGTTTTCACTTGGTGTGTGGTGCGCAAGCAAGCGTCCCTCTAATGGCGATTGGAAAGTTCACGTTTATGTGTGCGTGTTAAATACTGCCTACGAACGTTAAAGGCCGTGTCAGTATGGTTCAGCGGTAAGACTTCGGCCTTTGGTAACAAAGGTTGTGGGTTCAATTCTTCACTCACACAGTCTGAAATTTAAGTCCAAATGGCAACGTAAATAGGTTTGCATCCGTATTTATTTAACCACTTTTAGAACGAATCGATTGCCTCCACGACGTCTGGGACATCAGTGATCTTTGACGGTAATTTGCGTTTCGAAAATAAGACTTTGCAAATTAACCGTCAAAGTCACAGTGGAAGGAGGATCAGGGCAATTTTTGGGCACTTGTGAAAGAGGAAGTGGTTTTATTATTTTTTGTCGTAACTGGCCCTGTTTTGCACAGTGCCGCACCGCATTGGGTCGGACGATGGATGGCTTCTCCTATCAAACACCATCAGAATGTTTATTTGGGATTGACGAGAGGTCCTGAACCAATTCCACTGGGTTTGGAGTACACTGATTATGGTTGGGAGAAATACGACCGTGCTCATTTTTATCTACATTTTGCACAGAATTCTTGTTTACATTTTTCAGAATTGTAACTACCATTAACTTTGTGCACAATTATTAGAAAGTTTATCGTCAGGAGAGCGGGAAGCGCTTGAGTTTCCGATTCACGCCGCTAGATGACGTTGGTGGACTGTCGGCGGTGTAATGACGCACGCACTGAATTGAGACATGGATAACAAAGTAACTAAAAACATCATTACCAGTACTACGAAACATTGAAATTGTGCGATGATGGAGAAACAAAGCACAAGCTGGAAATTCGTTCATTGGGATTATCGGATCGAGCATCAATGCAATCGTTCATGGATTTGGAAAATTTTGCTTCAAAGGGGTCAAACTAAGCGTTCATCCAAGCATCGGAAACCTCTTGTACCTCTTCAATAACCCATGCAATGTTTGATTTCTCAAGAAATATGAGACTCGAAGACGATTCAATGTCACTACCACATGCAGAAGTCGGAGCAATATTGGGGATGTTGGCGACATTGGCAGAGTTCATAGGTGAGAAAAAAATCTGCGGGTAGAACGGTGTTAATAGCTTCAAGACCTAAGTCTAAGGAGGATTTCTTTGCCACAGGACTAATAAAAGGAGATAAGATTTGAGTGACGGGAAAAGAGATGCAGAACACTCATGCTCTTTAGAATCCTTCCTTTGCTGTTTCCTTTGATCTGACGCCAGATTAGTAAAATCTTAGTTACAGATTCAATATTGTGAAGCGAACTAAATTTACAACTCCGACACCATCGGCAAACGGGACGAAAATCAGGAGTTTTTTGATGGGCACATTTAATAAAGTCACCAGGGTCAAAAAGTTTCTTGAGATCACTGATCAACAATTGGACAAGTGAAAACTTCGTAAATAACGACAAATTGAAAGCATAACTGCATAACTTGAAAGTTGGCTTCCCAGCCGGGCTTGTGCTACTGCACATGCGCAAGAATGGGCTGGCTATATAAACTCGGTGCAGCTGTCCGATGGCATTATTTCTCCGCACCCAGAACCTAGACAATGGAGGGGAGGCCTGGGTGGGAGTAAAGGTAATGTACATTTTCGGTTAGCCAATAAAAAGACTAAAATTGCAGGGCCTGCACCTGCTTAATTTTAGTTTTTATTGCCTAACTGAAAATATACATTACCTTATTTACACAAGCAGTTTCTCCTCAGAGCTTGCTTGTTCCCCTAGAAGTTGAAGTTGCCTTCCCTACCTGGCTCGTCGTACTCTATCACGCATGCGCCGGGCTCCTTATTCCTCGTGCCAGAACCTAGCTCATGGCGGGGAGGATAGGGCGGGAATCAAGGTAATGTAGATTTTCGGTTAGGCAATAAAAACGAATAATTTAAAATGTAAAAATAGTTTTTACTAGCCTGAAATACTTACCTTCCTTAATAATGCTTAAAATCACTATTTTACGCTATCACTGCTCAAACTACCAAAAAAAATTCCTATTTTTCTTGTTCCCTCTAAAACTTCTCTCCATCTCTGCCAGGGGCGCTGCTCCTCCTATCCAAGGAGGGCGCCATCTTGTCTAGTCCCGTCATCACATTTTGAACTCTCCGGTTCCGTGAATGCGGGGAGGCGGGCGGGTCCATACGGAAGGTAAGTATTTTAGGCTAGTAAAAACTAATTTTACATTTTAAAATTATCGTTTCTTACTACCTGCAAATACTTACCTTCCTTAATAATGCTGAATTCGTCATTCAGGCGGTGGGCTAAGGAACCCACTGAACCCAGGAGAGTCACCACTAACATAACCTAAGGATATCGAACCATTACTCACCTCTATCTAGTAATGACTTTGGCATCCTTGGCTGCTTTCGTCTGTCTCCCTCCATGATCCCCAGGCTGTTCTCTCGGTGATCTGTTGGGATGACTTCTTCCTCTGCGTCTCTCAGGGAAGTAGCCTGACCTGGCTTTCCCGTACGAGACCACCCTCACAAGTGTATGGCTAATCTACCTGTGAGAGGTGTTTTCTCCGGTCTGTGGCTTTTCACCGGTGTGAGGCTTTTCACTCGTGTGAGGCTTTACACTGGTGTGAGACTTTTACACCCTTGTGACTGTCTATCCGTCCAGGTCTACCTACAACTTCTGACCTGCCACCACATGACCTTGGACCACAGACTTTCCTTCTGCCCCGCTCGTGTCTCTGAGGTAGTGCCTGATGAAGGTGTTACTATGATTCCACGAGCAGGCTGTCACCACCTTGTCTAGTGGTGTGCCACAACCGAAAGCCCAGGATGCTGCCAGTGCTCGGAGTTCATGTGCTCTTACTGTCGCGGGGAGGTCAATGTGATTTGGCCCGTTTTCGTATGCACGTTTGATAACGGCGCAAATCCAGTTCCCCATTCGGAACGGGGTAACCCCTCTACTAAGGACTTCGCCACTGATTGTATCTACATCCAGAAACAGAGGCGTAGGCATGGAGTCTTCTGTCGCTTCCCTTTTCACTGTTCTGACTTGCTTGGTTCTTTCCAGGTAGAATCTTAACGCTCTGACAGGGCACTGGAGTCTCTCCTGGTCCTCTGTCTCCACCTTTTTCTTCTTAAGGGAACGGATCTTGACCGGCACTGGTTGTGTGTCCGCCTTACAATTCTTTGCTCTGAAATGTGCCGGGAACGTCAGGTCTATTTCCGACCAACCTTTGGACGCGCGCAGGTGGCCCTGATCTCTGGCGAACGCGGCCAACTCGCTTTGCCGGGCTGCTGACGCCAAGGCCACCAGGAAAATCGTCTTCTGGGTAACGTGCAAGATAGATGCTGTTCTCGCCGGTTCATAGGGGGCCCCTGACAGGCTCTGTAGTACCAAAGGCAAGTTCCATTTGGGGAACAGGGTCATCTTCTTCGGTCTTGCCTTCTCGAATGCTGCCATAAGCTTTGTTATTACAGTGTTTTCGACCGTCAGTGCCTCCCCGACACAAGTCAACACCGAATTAATGGCCGAGCGATAGCCTTTGATTGCGCTTGGGGATAACTTCTTCTCAAAGAGTTCTTCGAAGAATGCCGTCAGCGCGGGGACAGACGGTTTACATGGGTCACACTCGTTGTCTCCGCACCACTGGAACCATTTCTTTCACTTTGCATCATAATTGCGTTGCGACGACTCCCGCAAACACCCCGTAATCCGTGAAGCTACTTCGTTCTTGAAGCCTCCCCGCACCAAATTCTTCTTCGAAGTCTCCACCCGTGAAGCTTCAGAATGGAAGGGTTTGGGTGAAGTGTCTTCCCTTGGTGTTGGGACAGCAGGTTTGGAGTGATGGGGAGCTCCACCGCCTCCTTTAGTTCCATCAAGTCTGGGAACCAGTGAGCCGCCGGCCACCATGGTGCTACCAGGATGAAGCTCCCCCTCGATGTCCTTATCTTGTTGAGGACCTTCTGCAGGAGACGGAACGGGGGAAACAAGTAGGCATTCATGCCCTCCCAGCTGACCGCTAACGCATCTGTTGCCCAAGCTCTGGTGTCCGGGAAAGGCGAGATGAAGCATGGGAGCTGAGTGTTGTGAAGCGTAGCAAACAGATCTACAGATGGGCACCCCCAGCGAAGAAACAAGGTACGGCACACCTGCGGGTCCAGCCTCCATTCGATGGTCGGGACTTGTGAGCCTCTGGACAGCTCGTCTGCCCACACATTCAAATTTCCCGCAATGTGGCGTGGAATCGGCGTGATGTTTAGCTCCAGACATATCTTGAACAGTTTCGACGTCTCTTCCATGAGGGACTGGGAATGAGTGCCTCCTCCTTTCTTAACATATGCCACAGCCGTGGCATTGTCGCACATGATTTCCACTGTCTGTGACCTAAGGGCCTCTTCCCAAGTCAGAATCGCCTTCCAAACTGCCCGCAATTCCAAGACGTTGATGTGAAGTAACTTCTCGTCTTCCCAGGTTCCCGACGTTGCTTCTCCGTCCAAGTGGGCTCCCCAACCCATCATGGAAGCATCCGTGAACAGCAGGTTAGTAGGTGTCTCCTCTCGGATTGGCACCCGTACCGCCAAGTGTGTCCGTACCGCCCACCATTGTAGGCAATCTCTCGGGAGATCTTGAAGGTCGATGACGTCTTTCCAACTTGTCCTCGGTTGCCAGGCCACTTTCCTGAACCAATGTATTGGTTTTACCCTCCATTGTCCAAGGGGCACCAATCTGGCGTTGGAATCCAGGGTCCCTATAATGGAGGCTAAGTCCTTTGCCGACACAGACGTGCTCCTGCACAGCTTGGTGACGGCTGCCTTGGTCTTCACCATCCGTTCTACCGTCGGCCTTACCAACATGGTGTGGGTGTTGAAGGTTGCTCATAGAAAAACAAACATCGACTCCGGTGTGAGCCGGGACTTCTTCAGGTTGATCCCCAGTCCTAGATGTGCGAAAAGGGACCTGCACAAGTCCGTCTGATGGTTGAGGGTCCTCTCTTCCTTGCTGCGGATTAGCCAATCGTCCAGATAGGCGTGGGCTTTTATGCCGTGAACATGTAACCAAGCCAAGACAGGTTTCAAGATCCGGGTGAACACGTACGGAGCCGTGGCCAACCCGAAAGGCATCGCAGTGAACTGGAAGGATTTCCCCGCCACCACCAGCCTGAAGAAATGGCGAACCGACGGATGTAGTGGTACATGAAGGTAGGCATCTTCCAGATCGATGGAGGTTGTATACTCTTCGTGTCGGAGTGAGTCCCGAATGGAGTCTATAGACTCCATCTGGAAATGTTCCTTCACTAAAAACTGGTTGAGCGTTCGAAGGTTGAAGATTACTCTCGAGCCTCCCCCTTTCTTCGGGATCACCCTGGCTAGGCTCTAAAATCCCGGAGTGTTGTCGGCCTCCTCGAGTGCTCCTTTCACAACCAGTATCTCCACTTCCTGTATCAAGTCTGGGGTTGTTAAATACCGTACCAGCCAGTCTGGTGGGCAGTCGGTAGTCGCAGGTCTTGTGATGAAAGGTGGACTGTAGCCTTCTTCTAGTATTTGCAACACAAAGGGGTTTGACGTGATCTTTTCCCAATTTTTCAGATGTCTTGACAGCCTGCCCCCCCCAGCTGTCGGTGAATGGGGGGGGGGGTGTCCTTTCCATGGCCAGTCACTTACAAGGGGCCCTCCTGCCTCTACCTCTGAAGGAGCCCCTGCCACGCTGGAAGTTTCCGGATCCTCGACCGCGTGGGAAGGAGGCTGAAGTGTCCCAAAAGGGCGAAGGTACTTGTGGCTTGTTTGTCTATTTTGTAGAACCTCTTCTGCCCCCGTAGGGATCTTTCCAATGACCTGACGAAGGGGTCGGCAGTTTTGCATAATTGGAGTTACCTTTGGTAGTACCCCTGTTGGCGTTCACCTACATTCCAGGAACCACGGAACACCTTCAACGCATCCTCACACAGCACAATTTCCAGGGATTCACTAGAAACTCCCAAAACTTAAAACAGATGCTACGAAGCAGAACCCCACTCAGCGACAAAACTGGCCCTCACACCACAACAGCAACACACAGAGAACAACCCACAAGCCAACAATGCCCAAAAAGCTTGCCTGAAACTACACACAGATACCAAACACACGGCAAAATAAAATCTAACGAGACGCCTCTCGACGACCTCCCCTGTTCTCAGGAGCAATTACCAACAAAAAAGACCCCACGCGACACCTTAGCCAAAAACTGCCCGAAAATTTCCTGTGCGGTCTACAAAATCCCATGTAGAGAGTGCCCGGCCATCTACATAGGAGAGACAAAAAGAGACGTCATCTCACGAATCCATGAGCACATAACAGCCACGAGATCGGGGGATAAAGACAATGGTGTAGCCATGCACCACGAATCCACAAAACACGATATTGCATGGGATCAGATCAAAACAGTAGTCCACTCAAACTCCAATCGCCATAGACATTTAAGAGCCCTAGAAGCCATAGCAATCCTTCAATCTGAAAAGGCACGAGTTCTCATGAACATTCAACCCCCTGCTTGTCCAAACATCTCCAACATAATCCATCCACACCTATCTTCTCTGCTACAAGAACAGTGGGGAGCAACACGATGCTTGGATCTCAGATGGCCTTTGCAGATCAGTGGTCGCCAACCAGATCGCAGCGAAAACAACCAACAACACGGTGTAGTTTCAGACTCAAACAGCCCAACCGTAGAAGCCTGATGAAACAAGCGACGTTGTGTAAATGCTTGTTGAAAATTCGCGGAAACAACGTTTCCCTAAAACATTGCACTAACCTATTTTATATCAAATTATGCCAAAATAACGCGTCGTTATGCATATTTCTGCGTCACTTCAGGTGCTCTCCTCGCTACTTCCACTGCCCTATACCACCACTGTTTCTTTTGTGGCTGGTACTGACCTAGCGGCCAGGGAAGCAGGCAGGTAATCGAAGTAACAGTTTCATTGTATTCTATTCTTAGAACTTCGATCCATTTCTCATTCGTAGAATCCTCCTCACTGTGTTACTTTATGGGATCAGATTACAAAACGTGGCACTGCCAGCCTACCTTATTTCTGAGACGTCCCTTGTCCTAGAATTGTTGCAATGGCATCCCAGCAAGGACCTGCACCAGCTTCCGCTGGTAATGTGTGGCGAATACCGACGGCAACGCACACTTTGCCATCTCCATGAACTGCTTGGGCGCCGCCCCACAAGTCACTACTGCCGTTGCTACTGCGGCGCACACAGAGTGCGCTCGAAAACGCTCCACTGATATCCCGCACTGTCCAACACTAAACACAACCACCGTACTACAGATTGGGACGTCACAGGGTGATGTTGGGCATATGTATGACAGCAACAGTCGGCCGGACCTGTCCACCCCTGTAATTGCTTGGTCATCTCTTGAGGGCCTCCGTACGTAGAATATACTCGGTGACGTACGCAACCGCTTCCAACGCCTTCTCCTTGTGACGGTGCAGTTTCACCACCACAAACGGCAACGCACTCATGGCACCCTTGTGCTCCATTACGATAAACACCGCCTCCACCTTAGTCACATCACACCACCGTAGGTCAAGATGGGCCAAATAACTCGCTCTACTCCCTGTTGCGATTGCAAGCAACATAGAAACTTTCAATGTCAGGGTCTTCAAAGACAGCGCCTGCGGCGGGTGTAACGTCCTCAAATAAGCTGCCAACCTTTACCAAACCTCCACATCAGAGGGGCGGATGCTAGTGACCCACGATGGAAACCACCGTGAAACTTTGCTATGACCGCCAAGTAACGTACAGTGCTATTATACTGCGACCCGTCCAAAAAGTTCACAGCTGCCACAAGCGTTGCATCCACCAGGTCCACATTCGTTTGTGTGCACCACAACACCCACCTACGCTATTTGTAGGTGTAATCTGTTCCATCTGCAATCTCTGCCTCTAGGATGCGGCCAGCAGTCCAACACAACTCTTCCAGCAGTCCAACACAACTCTTCTCCAAAAATCATATTCGTAACAAAATGAAAATTACGGCCCTCTTCTGCCCTGGTGGAATGGTCTACCTTACTCTCTACACTACCACTCGTTGCCTCTCCCCCAAGACCGCCAGTCCCTACCACGCCTGGGTGGAAAGAGACGACGCAAAGGCGGGCTCACAATACGCCTTGGTGCATTTGTAGCCTTCGCCGTCACTGCAGCCTCTGTTTGCGTTTGCCTTAGTACCTCCTGGAGCGGTGCGCCGAATAATTTGGACAGCGATGAGTCTCTACACAACAGTTCCACCCGCAGTTCCTCTGAAAATGCAAATTTTAAACGCTTTCTTTGCATCCTGATCATTTGTAGCAACGCCTGAATCTGAAGCGTGATTGCATCGACCAAAGTTTGTGACAACTGTGTTCCATGAGCTGGAGTAATCAACAGGCTCTATAGTATAAAAATGGTGATTCTACCAGAGAACTTGTTCTCGCAGGAGAATCGAAGTTCTCAGAATAAAATACGACAAAACTGTGTTACTTATGGGATATCCCCCTTGGACTCGGCACATTGGACTAGCCTATTTTGTATCTAATTTATGCCAAAATAGCTCGTGGTTACGCGTCACTTCCGGTGCTCTTCTCGCTACTTCCGTTGCCTCAACGAGATTAATAAATGTGGCGCTGCCAGCCTACATTATTTCTGCTTAAGTCTCTTGTCTTGGAGTCGTTGCAACAGCGTCCCAGCAAGGCCCTGCACCAGCTCTCGCTTGTAATGTCTGGTGAATACCGACAGCGACGCCCGGTTCACCATCTCCATGATCTGCGTGGGCGAGGCCCTACTAATTACCACCGCCGTCGCTAACGCTGCATGCACCGAGTGTGCTCGAAAGCGGTCAACTGACACCCCCGCACCATCCAACACTAAACACAAACATCTTGCTAAAGATTGAGATGCACTGGGCGATGTAGGCGTACATATGAGAGCAGCAGTCGGCTCTGGCTGCTCACCCCTGTCATAGCTTGGTAATCTCCGAGGGCCTCCGTACGCAGAATACACACGGTGACGTACGCCACCGCATCCAACGCCTTCTCCTTATGACGTTGCAGTTTCAACACCACAAACGACGCCACACTCCTGGCACCCTTGTGCTCCATTACGATAAACACCGCCTCCACCTTAGTCACATCACACCACCACAGGTCAAAATAGGCCAACTCACTCGCTCTACTCCCAGCTGCAATCACCAGCAATATGTTGTTTCAACGTCAGAGTCTTCAGAAACAACGCCTCTGGCGGGTGTAACGTCCTCAAATAAGTCGCAGGCTGGGCAAGGTCCGAAATTGCCACGTAACGCAGCCTAGGCAGCCTGCTGCGAAACAGCCCCTAACGAATCTCCCGCACCAGAGAGGCGGATGCCAGCGATCCGCCATCGAAACCATTGTGGAACTTGGGAATCGCCACCAAGTAACGTACAATGCTACTATACTGTAACCCCTCCTCGTACAATGACGCCAAAAAAGTCACAGCTGCCACAACAGCTGCATCCACCGGGGCCACACTTGCTTGTGCATACCACAACACCCATCTACGCCATTTGTAGGTGTACCTTCTCCTGGTACCATCCGCAATCTCTGCGCCCAGTATGAGGCTCGCCGTGCAAGACAGCCCTTCTCCAAAAATTATATTGTTGACCTAATGAAAATTCTGGCCCTCTTCTACCCTGGCGTTAGGGCGTACTTCACACTCCACACTACCACTCGCGCCTCTCCCTCGAGACTGCCAGCCCCTACCGCGCCTGGGTGGAAACATACGTCTCGAAGGCTGGTCCACCATCTGTCGTGGTGCACTTGTAGCCTTCGCTATCACCGCAACTTCTGCATGTGCCTGCCATAGCACCTCTTGGAGTGGCATGCCGAATAACTCGGACAGAGATGGGTCTCTACACAACAGTTCCACACGTACTTCAGGGGTCTAATTTTTTTTTATCTTGGACCAGGTGCAATTTACACTCCAGAACTAAGTCTGGAGTGCAAAACACCAACATGGAGTGCAATAAATTTACCTAACCCCCCCCCCCTCCTACCCCAAAAAATTCAATTCACACCAAACCAGATATTAAAACCTTATAGCCTAACCAGTGCCAGTTTCACAGAAAGACTCTTTGCCACTGCTACTTTCAGTCCTACTGTTGCTATCAGTGTCTTCAGTTTGCGTATACGCAGCTTTCAGAAGTCGCTTGCCATACGGAGCAACTTTGGTTCGGCGAGTTTTTTTCTTCTTCTAGCATTTGCCCACCTAGTTATCGCTGTATTTGTTTCACTCAAGCCGATTCGAAGTAGTTCACCCATGCAGGAAGTACTTAACTTGCAGCGCCAGTCTCCCACAATTCTTTTGGCACATGAAAATCCCCATTCAACTTCTGCTGTGCTGACAGGGAATAAAAGAATTATTTTTAATATGTGTACAAAATTTTTGTGCTTTGTTAAGCATTGCTCATCCATCAACAGTACTTTATAGTAACTGTAGACATGTTGAGCTACGGTTGCACTCCAGCATGTGAGTTTGAGGTGCAAATTGGTGATTCTGGAGGGCAAATTGCACTTTGCCCCTAATTATTTCGACCCCTGGCACTTCCTCTGAAAATGCACATTTCAAACGCTCTCTCTGCATCCTGTTCATTTGTAGCAACGCCTGTATCTGAAGCGTGGTTGCATCCACCAGTGTTTGTGACAACTGAGTCTTCCACGTGTTGGTGTAATCTATAGGTTCCATACCACAAAATTGCAGAGCCTTCAGCAGGGACAACAACACCTGACCAAATTCCTGCTGCACGTTCACCAACGCTGTTGTCCATAACTTCCAACAACGAGAGTGTATTCCCGATCCAGCACAGTATCGGTGTTGGGGGGGGTTTCGCTGTAGCTCTCGTTTTACTACGTCTCGATCATGAATCACGTCTTTATCAGATTCTGACATCCGCACATTCTTGTGCCCATTCCATCGTGACCGAATTTTACGATCCACTTCTCACACTGGATTTTTCAGGGAATGGCCTCGGGGCAAACCATCCAACGTGTTTTCTTCTCTCGACCCCAACCTTCTCACTCATGGTCCAGGCAGCGTCCGCCTGCCACATGTCAGAGAGGTCATTGGCCCACGATCCCTTCAAACAAGTAGCGTCCACTTGGTCTGCACGATTTTCATTCCCAAGTTCACTTGCATAGTCTACTGGCAACCAACCTTGTTGGCTCCGGGCCTGATTGTTATCTCTGTCCCCATATGCACCTCTAATTTGCAACTCCGGCCCACTATTGGCCTCATGTTCGTCATCGATCGCTGGGCCATGCCACCCTGAGAACGTCCCAGCATTGGACCGTCAAAAGACTATTCTAATTCATATTCCCGGGTTTTCCCGCCACTACCGCTTCTCGAAATGCCATCTGCATTTAATATCAATCGGTAAACCATATTCGTTTCGCCCTTGCCGTCAACATTTCCTGACCAAGTAACTCGGGCAAACTAGCGACCTGTCTATGCCTCGGCAAAAGAAACAGTGGTGGTATATGGCAGCAGACGTAGCTAGTACAGCACTGGAAGTGACACAAAAATACGCGTAACGATGCGTTATTTTGGCATAATTAGATGCAAAATACGGGCCTTTCAGTGAACTTTCAAAAAAAAAGTAGGGCTTTTCCAGAAAATAAGTAGGACAACAGGAGCAACAATAATAGAAATAAGTTACAGTCCGACGCATGTCTTGCTGATATAGTTGCTTTGGTGCACTAAAATTTCCAGCCACATCTTTCTTTAATACATAGTCTTTTACAGTTCTCAGTCCGATGGAGCTTTTGTGTAATGATATGCACCCTGATGTCATCAGCGCATTTTTGAGCGAGATGCCTCGTTCAACATCAGCGTTTCCATGAGCTAAAGTGAGGCCCCATTAAGTGAGGTTACTTCTTCATTCAGCTCCTTCAGTTGAAATATTTTTTCAATTGAGTCAACTCTCCAAAGTTCAATTATGCTATGTTTTTCAAGTCATCAGAAATATCAGAATCAACTGGGTAATATTTTCATTCATCCATTACCTTGTCTGTTTCAAGTGGCCGCAAGGGATGCCCATCCTTGTAAGTATCCGCTGAAGTACTTGTTGCAGAGATTTTGCCTTCTTTGCAACCCATGAAGGCACTGAAGGTTCTTCAAAATTGGATTCTATAAAAGCAGTATTTTTGCAGTTTCTTGAACGCTACCGTGAAGAAGTTGCATGTATTCGTACATTATATGCAGTCAAATGGTCCAAGACGCGCTAATTTGTTGATAGTGCTGACTTTTCTGTATCGGAACCAGTTTGCATTTTTCGTTTGTCAAGATATTCTTTTCTTCACTTACATTTTTTGCCAGGAGTGCACTGCCTGTGATATTTTCCAGAACTTCTGGTTTCATAAATTGCTTTGGATACTCTAATACAAGGTCATTTAGTTTGTATTTTTTTTCATATAAAGTATGTGTACCAAAGTAACTTAATTCTTTCTGTAAGAGCGTCGTCATAAAATTACTGAAGAATTCACAGCAGATATCAGAAACTGAATTATCGGAAAAGAAGAAGAAACCTGGAACACTGTAATAATTCTCTTGTAACAATCTGATTGGCTTACATTTGCTAGTTCAGATTGTATTCTGGTCTGCGTCTGTACTGAACTTTACAAATTCGGCATGTGATGCATTTTAAACTTTTTTAAAGTAGGACAAAAGTAGGATATTCACCAAAAAAGCACAGTAGTAAAAGTAGGACAACTGGAAGGCCTGAGAATAGGTTAGTCCAATGTGCCGTGTGCAAAGAGAATATCCCATAAAGTAACACAGTGAGGAGGATTGAGGATTGATACGAATGAGAAGTAAAGATAACAATCAGTGTTACTGTATAAAATGTGCTTAATGGCATCTCGTCATCAAATCTCAACGGCAGCAGTCTACTTAATGCACCTTGAAACTTGTAAGACCCTTACCGGCTACTGATCAGAATGTGAAATTATTAATTAGAATGTATATTAATTAATAACATGGAATTCCGAGTTCACAGCTGTCGGCCAAAAAATGAAACAAATCCTAGATTAACCAAATGGTAGGGGTGTGTGAGTAGAGAAATTTTAATTCAAGTTGAACAACCGAGCACGCAACATTTTCACCGAATTAATTTTTCGAGTATGGATGCGAGCAACGAGCCAAGTTTGAGTACAAGTTGTATATGCTGCTCTAGTGTTGAGCGGTACCCGAAATTTTTGTGACGGCGCCGGTATCAGCCTAGGTACCACGGTACTCTGTATTTGGCAGTACTTCCTTCGGTACTAACGGTAATTTTTTTTAAGTAGCCTAATCAAACTAATTAAAGTTGGAAATGGAATCATCAATCAAGGACCACGCAAGTGGTCTACCCGCCAAGTTCAATAATTGCCACACTTCATTGTAACAGGCCTACCAACCTCCCTCACAGGGTTGGCAATGATTTAATCAATGATTAAATCATTGATTAAATCATCTAAAAAAATCATTGATTTATATCATTTTAAAATTAAAAATGAATTTAATGCAGAACTATAAGAAATATGCAAAATACGATAAATGAACAAAAACATTTCCAGCAAACTCTAACACTAGCTCACTATTTGACTCAATCTGTTATGGGTAAAGACTTACGGAAGAGGGGCACAATGATTAATTGGGCTATGATTCCTATGAAGGCTATCAAATATAGTTCCTTTGCTCATTAAATATAAAGATAAAGATAAAGCCAAACCATTCTCTCAATATATGCTCAGCCAAAACATTGTCGGTTTGGTCTAGCCAGTCGATTGGTGGACTTCACAGTCCGACAAAGTGGACCAGGAGGTGATCGATGTAGCAGAACAGTTACTCACTGCAACTGCCGCCACTGCACATGTGGAAAGGGTATTTTCATTGTTTGGACTGGTGCAATACAAACTTCAAACTTCAAAATCGTTTGGGCTAAGCTGTCGATTTAGTGTTGTTTAAATCTATGAACCAAAAACGTTACAGGAAATTAAGCAAAAGTGTCTTTGACTAACAGCAATTAGTAAATGACAAGACCCAATTATTCATGAAAAGATATTTTGAGTATATGAAAGCCAACCAAGTTCCCGTAATTACTGTCGAAGCTACATTGAGCTTGAAACTCTAGCCTAATGCGTTGTAATTTAGGCTAGTTACTTATTGTAACGAAAGCTTTGAGTGTAATACGTAGCTGACTAGTACTAAGTTCTTGTAAATTTACTGTTGAGTCTATCTTGAGTATGAAACAACAGCCTACTAAGTTGCTATATTACTGTTGAAAATGTTACGAGTAGCAATCTACACGAATGTGAATTGTGTGGCACTCGCCATTTGGCCGGTAGACATTAAAATGCACTCGCCATTGTCCATTACCTTCTCGCCATGTAGAAACAATTAAGCAGGTGTGCTACTACTTAATGCTTAAATATTGTTTGCATTAATCTAACACTCCAATCAACTAACGTGGCTAGCAACATTGTTACACACTTGGTTGGAGAGCCCTTGTAATTCTGCACGCAACGCCGCAAACCGATTGTTTCTAGCTAATACGATTCCCGAGATATGACAATTTAAGCAGCAGGGTTTGTTGATCAGTCGTCATTTTGGCGAGTAGCTCTTTAAAGACCAAGTCGCCAACTGCTGAATTTTAATCGTCGTTTGGCGAGTGGCGACCGACATTGGTGAAGGATGATGAGTAGGCCTATGAAACAATATACTACTTGTACTAAGTTCTATAATACTACTGTAGAAGTTTGAGTACAAAACAATAGCCTACTTATCTCTCACAATTATTGTTGAAACTTTTTGAATATGCAATTATAGCCTACTACTACTAAAATAATTTTCAAGTTATTTTTGTGTATGCGGTGTTCCACAACTTTTAAATAATGTTTACTCAAGTTTTTGAAAAATTTGATTAAATCAAAAAAATCATTGATTAAATCAAAAAAATCATTGATTAAATCAAAAAAATCGATTATTTGGATTTTTTGCAAAAAAATCATGATTTTTCCAACCCCGCTCCCTCAACAAACGCTTCCATTTTCCACATCAATCGCGCCTAAAACGTCATGCGAGGCGAAAAAGCCCCGTCCACTCAGACTCGTCCACAACAATTGCTGCGTTTCAACATGGCGGCCTCACTGTTCGGTGCCGTTTTTAGCTTAGTCAACATTTGGTTTATTTTATTTAAAACGAAGGAGTGTTTTAAATCTACGATTTACCCATCGATGGGGATCTGGTATGTCTCACGTCCCAGTAGCAAATGTGATTTTTATTATTTCTTTTGCCGTTTTGCTGCAATAAGCTCCATAATATCGCAACGTAGCGGCACGATAGCCTACTCAATGCAATCTATGACTGTTTATTTACAATCGAAACTGTATTAATAAAGCACGTAAATTCTGGACAACAATCCGGCCGTAATACGAGGCTTTCCCTTCTACAGCTGTGTTCAACCAAGGTTGAACTTTATCATAACCCTTTACTCGAGTTAACAGAGTCAATAAATTGCTAGTGTTTATTATTGTGGTACGATAAGTCTTGTAGTTCCAAGCTGGCATTCCGTGCCTTCAGATGTGTACGATAATTTTTAATGTTAGAGAAGTCGCTGTGGTTTTAATCCCCCCCCCCCCCATGCCTGCATACCCTGTGCTTCTTTAAATAAAACATGACAGCATTCCATAATCGCCCCGTCCCCCTACCATCGTCGGAAGAGACGTAAAGTAAGCCAACACAAATTACTGTATTTCCACCACAAATTCCAGTTTCTATGATACGGTACTTTGGAGGTTTGTCGCGTCCAGCGAAAGCAATGGTGAAATATTTCCATGAATGAAGATTTAAAATTATTACCTTACATTCAGTCAGTTGGAAAGCAAAGGTAAGTACGCCGTTTTTTACTCCTTAGTTTAAAAATTAAAAACAATTAAAAATTGAGTATGATAAATTGAATTCACCTTTTAGTTTCTAGTAGCGCTTTTCTGTTAGCCTATCTTTTGCCTTCGCTCTTTCCTTCGTCTTTGATGTTCCAGTTTTTACAAATTGGAGCATGTTAGTGTAAAATGTGGAAATTCTTCACAATAATACTTTTAATCGTTTGGGATAAAACTGAGTAAGATATTTCACTATTTTATCTTTCGATAGTCCATTTTTTATATCGACACTGCGCCACTGCAAAAGCGGGCACATTGACATACAATGTGCCACTGCACCTCCTTTCAGTGCCAAGGTTGCTTCGATATATTTTGTAGAATTAATCTTGACAATGCCAAGTCAAGGTCCCAGTTACCCAAATAAATTCTACAAAATAGTAGAGCAAAAAAAATTTTTATGTGTGTGAAGTATTCCTTCACCAAGTTAGGTTTTACTATCCTTTTTCGAGAAAACAAAACTATAATGAAATAATTTCATCGTAGGCCCTATGTGCAGCCACTAACGCTAGAGTAGCCACTATAGGAAGTACAACATGGAGTGATTTTCACTACCCATTAATGGCAATGCTCTGCAGGAGCAAAGAAAGTAAAATGCTCCATTCTTGTAGGGCCGTAGTGCAGGGCACTTGGTTGTGAGCGGGGGGTGGGGGATCACCATTTTGTACACTGTTCTTACGATTTCGCCAACTGGCAAATTACAATGGTGCAGCCAGAAAAGTACTTATGGAAGGGTCCGGAAAAATCAGCTCCGGGGGTGGGCTCTAAACTCCCGCTAGAAGCTTAAAGATTTAACAGTAGTTTAGTGCCTATTCCTGGCTCCCAGTGAGCATGTCTACAACAAATTGTTAAGCAATTTCGGTGGTTTTTCTTAGTTATTCTTCAGGTTGGCAAGTTCCGTAAGACTTAATTGTGACAAAAATCCAGTAATTGTTTTAGAAATTTTCTTTGCAAATTAAATTAATGGATTTCAGTTTGCAAACAATTTGTATAAACAGGCCCAGTGGGTGGGCATAGGCGTAAGTGGACCTTTAGCGTGTTGGTGTGCGCAAATGTGGGGATAGTACTAAGTCAAACGGCGAACTCAGTTTTTAATTTTGTCAACTACATCAGATTTTCGTGTAGCAGCCTATATATTTAGTTGATGTTTACTGCTTTAGCTAAAATCATGGCAGTGATGGGCTCATATACGAAAGACTATGAGCAAATCTAATTGCCAACTGCACTTTTTTTTTTTTTTTGCAATTGTTTGATATAGCAAGTTCAAACGATATAAACTTGGTGGAAAGACTTCTTAGTTTTGTTTAATACAGATTTGCTGGTGTCTAGTTTACTGGTGCTTTTTAAATCCTGGCAGCGATGAGCTAACGTAAAGGTGCCCATCCCCCCCCCCCCACCATACAGCAGACCACATATCACCTAATACGGCATATTGAGTGCATCGTTTTTTGGGATCGTTCTGGTTGCTTTCCTTCTCGCCTATCGTGCATTCAAGTGAGGAGTTGCTCCTTACCGAACTTCCCTATGGGCACCACATGCCAACTCGTTTTTAGTTTTAGCTACTCTGTACAAAAGCCCTTTTTACGCCCCTCAGTGTTGCCGCCCTGAACTGCCAAAGGGCGTGAGCTCACGACTTTTCTTACCAGTGGCGTGCACGAGAGGCGAGAAGGAAAGCAACCAGAACGATCAGAGGTAACGTTTAACTTATATCGTACGCAGCAATTGCTGCGAAAATGAAGGGGTAGAAAACACCGCTTATTAAACTTTGCTTTCGAGCTGACTGAATGATAACAATGATTAAACAGTATTCATGGAAATACTTCGCCATGGCTTCGGCTGGGCGCGCGACAAACTTCCATGGAAACGAAAATTTGTGGCGAAAAAATATCAGAGTTTGCCAACTGGAAATTGCAGGGAAACGTTTCCGATTCACAGTGATTTCTTTCTACCTTACGGGGCTCTGACTACTCCCCCCCCCAGAAATTACGACGGGAGGGCACCATATCAACAAAATGTTATTTTGAAATACGTGAAGTGAATTCGTACGAAAAATGCACTACGTAGTTGCAGGAAAACGGTTCCTATTCAACTTTTCAAGCCAGCATGCTAGCTCACAGGGGTTCGCCACGATCTATTTCCCCCCCCCCCCAAACTACAGAAAGCCCTTCTTTAGAAATAAAAATATTTTTTTCGAAAAATTTGAAATGAATCTCGTAATTTTTAGAAAACGTTTTAAATTTACGAAGATTTAAGGCAATTTCCGCCCACCCCTCCCGTGCCAGGTGCCTAGAGGCCACTGCATTATATTCCCGGGAACCCCTCCCAATCTGACCCACAATGGGTAGAGGTGGAGTTATTAAATCCACGGCGCCTACCTCTTCCATTAAACAGGATTGTATACATCCTGGAATGTATCGTGGCACAGTAATAAATAAATACTACCTTTTTATTAACTCCATTAACTCGAGTAAATGGTTTTGAGGAAGTTGAACAACCAGGGAAAACAAGAAGTTGAACAAGAAGGGAAAACCTCATATTACAGCCGGATTGTCGTCCAGAATTTACGTGCTTTATTACAAGGCTACCTGGATGTAAATATAGGTAGTCTTGTTTATTAATACAGTTTCGATTGTAAATAAACAGTCGTAGATTGCATTGAGTAAGCTATCGTGCCGCTACGTAGCGATATTATGGAGCTTATTGAAGCAAAACGGTAAAAGAAATAATAAAAATCACACTTGCTACTGGGACGTAAGACATACCAGATCCCCATCGACGGGTAAATCGTAGATTTAAAACACTCCTTCGTTTTAAATAAAACGAACCAAATGTTGACTAAGCTAAAAACCGCACCGAACAGTGAGGCCGCCATGTTGAAACGCAGCGCCACAGCGGATGATTCCGGGAAAGTTGGGAGCGATTCTTGTGGACGAGTCCGAGTGGACGGGGCTTTTTCGCCTCGCATGACGTTTTAGGCGCGCTTGATGGGAATTCGGGCGCGATTGATGTGGAAAATGGAAGCGCTTTTTGTGGGTCGGAACCACCCACAAAAATCGAGGAAGGTTGGTAGGCCTGTGTAAGAAAGTCGTTTAATTCCCGCATTGTGGTTGCATGGCCACTAGCTTTTGGTACTTTAACACAAACCAGAGCTGAGCATATTTGACAATGGCGAGGATAAATAACCTATGCGGCGAAAAAGCTTGAAAATTGTCGGAAATGGGCAGCCTTTGTGCCCTGACAAACAATAGTTGAATTTCAATCACGTCCATAAACTGTATCGATGTCATAAAAGTGCATGAAGATTTCAGATAACTGGTATATACTGACTACTAATGCCGCGCATATAAAATAAATTATGCGACAGATACGAATGAAATTTGGTATTCAACACTCTTAACTCCAATATGTGCCTTTAAAGGTTTGACGTTTGGGGAGGCATTAAATAAAAAGACTGCAATCATTTGTAATGCTATTTTCCGGTATGTTGGGAAAATGCCACCGGTGATCAAAATAAGCATTACTCGTTATTAGTGTTAACGAGGAACAATGCAAACGGACTGCCAGAAATAATCGGCAACACAACATTGTTGATAAAGTGCACGCACTACTTGTTTGTAGTAGGGCGTATGGCTTCAGGCCACTAAGCTCTTAACAAATTTGCAGTCCACACTACTTATTGTTGATGGTTGAATGGAAATAAATCAGCAAACGCCTTAATTTATATGATTGAAGTCCTCACTCCAGCAAAACTAAAAAAAAATTAATATCTCCGTTCGTATTCAATATTTTTCGACCAAACTTGGCCAGATAGATGAATGGGCAGTTGAAAAAATAAAACACCACACAAAAAAACTACAAAAGAAGTGACATCTAAAACAAAACCCACAAGGGTGAAAGAACCCCCCTCCCAAGTTTCAGCCAATCAAAGTAGTGATATCAGAGCCAAAAAGGCTGCCACCAAGTTACTACATTAGTTGCCAAGCTAATCCCACCGACTATTACCTCACACGTTAAATAAAAAACTTGACCATTGCTACCGATAGCAGCAATGGTCAGGTTTTTGATTTAACCTTTGATCTAAT
>JAHWFP010054997.1:0-71032 GCA_023313725.1 Lithobius niger | reverse complement strand
AACTTTGCCCAGGTTTTTTTAATCAACGATTGGATTTTCAACAATTGGTTTTTTTTTAACCCATTTGTAAATAGATTTTGTGTGGTGGAGCCTTCTTAAACTCTTCCTTGAACTTACTCTGAACAAAGGTTATCGATTTGAACTTCCCCACAAAACGTACTTAATTTTATCGCCTATCGGCTGGCCGCCATTGGTGCATTGACGCAGTAATCCTTGTCTTCTAGGCAGATGCATAAATGTGTGTGTATGCGGCTGCATGAGCGGTACTGTCATCTAATGACTGCTAAAAAAACTTTAAGATATCATGCTTTTTAGTGGTGAAATCTGTTTGTGAATATGTTAAGTAGTCTTTTTTAAACACATTTTCAAAAGTGTATACGGACTTTGTGGACACCCTGTAGTTTATTCGTTTTGTTGAAAACTACTGCTAGTTGAAACAAATCTCTTTGTTAGCTTGGGAAAGGCAAGCGTCGTCTGCTTACAGAATGTAGCATCGATGTGGCCCTATAATGGCTTTGTTTTGGTTTGGGAGCAAAGGGGGGGATTGAGGCTTAATGGCGCGTCGACAACTTGGTCATTAGCGTTGGGAGCAAAGGCATTACCAACTATGGCATCTAGGGTAATCTAGCCCGTTTACATTCTTTCACCGGAAATAGCTCTGCTACAGAGCTGATAACGGCAGTAGACCCAATATCAGAAGGTCCCTGGGGTGGACAAAGTGAGAAACGAGAAGTTTTGCCTAAGCTGTCAAAGGCACAAAGGTAGCTTTCCGTCCAGCTGTGATGTACCCAGTATTGGCGTTAGGTTTAAGGCTACTATCAACAATGGCACCAAGAGTGTTAGTCTGGTTAGCAAGTTTGAGCGGTGCCGTGCATTTTGAGATGGTAGGGGTGATACGAGTTATTTTGGTCGAAGTGACGAACTGCACCTTGTCAGTATTGACAGAGAACTGGTTGGTGGCTGCCCAGCCTAGATGGAGTTTTAAATCTTATTGGATGGCAAGAATATCAGTAAGGTAAGTTTCCGGAAGATTTTCGAGTTATCAGCGAAGAGGTCAAACCTAAAGCTACTTAAAAAAAATTACCTTATCAATTGTTGCCACACCTGAAGAGTGTGTAAGGAACAACATAGCCAGGGCAATTCCACGGCAACAACTAGGATATATATTTTCAAGGACATGATCTACAGACAAGCGTCGGCCACAGTTTTCCATTTCTCGCAGAAGTGCTGTAGCTTGCCGTATGCAGCAATTCTTAGCATTTGGCAGTAATTCCTGGGTTTCTGCAGCAAATTTCTGGAAGAAAGTTATACATTACTATGCGGTAATAATTCTTATTTACTAAATGAAATATCAGTTGTAATCCACTTCCCAAATGTTACTTTGCATCCGAATAATGTAGGGTTGGGCAGTCTGTAACTTCCCATCACTACCCGTTCTCACACAGTAGTCTACCCCAGAAAAGTCAGCCGACAAATGATTTACAGATTGTTACAAGCTCATTCCACACTCCTAAGAAGATTCTGACCTACTGGAAATTACTCAACTCATTACCTCTTGCTGCTCTCCACACGACCTCCCAACATCCAGCCATTGTTGTTAATCCTCCCGAGTGTAAGCGTCACACAGGCGCTTCAGGTCGGACACATTCAGGAAAGTGGTTAACAAGGGTAGCAATGTAATAGCAACGTAAAAAGCCACCGTGGACTTGAAATGATGGGAGGGAATATGTCCTTATTAGGGACTCGTACTTTCTGCGATATTTTAAAGCAAAATTTTGCGAAATATTTGTTGCGAGAATTTTTAAAATGTGCGGTGGAAAAAGGTAATTTTGCGATACATCATGTTCCAAGACTTGCTGAATTTTGCAACCAAAAAAAAAACATCCCAAAATTGTTAACAGAAATAGCCTAAAATAGTCCTAATAAGTGGTGTACAATATGAATAAAGTTTTACAAATTTAAATTCCACTTCAAAACAGCTGCCAGTAACAAACAGAAGACCTTATTTTACTGCAAAGTTAATAAATTTTTGATGAAAAGTAAGTCATAATTTATTTATTCGGGCAAAAATTGCAAATTTTGCGGGAAAATGCAAATTTTGCGATCGCATATTTTCATTTTTGCCTTCAGCAAGCAGCATACACCTCCCCAATTGAAAAATGGGATCAAAATTCTTATTAGTTTAGAAGTTGCGAATTTTGCGATTTCGCAAAATCGCATAAAGTACGGGTCCTTACTTATATGGAACTGAGGGATAACCCTGATTAAAAAAGAAAAAGAGGTTGGATGCCGATTCCAAGTGCCACTAGCACTAGAAGGAACAGAAGCATTCGATTCTTTACAAATTACGTAAAAGTAGCTCTGTTTTCAATCATTTATCAAATCAGCCATCAGTACACGTCCAACCCGTAAGACACAAATTGCAGTAGTCACCGAAGAATCAAGAAGAATAATACAAAACCACCATCAGGAAATTTCACTTGTTTAGCAACTACTGTAACACCAAAAGTTCCCTAAATTTTCGGTGAAAGCTGGAGGCCATTCATCTTCATCAGAACGCAACGAAGCACAAATTTAAACACAAATTTAAGTTTGTGCTTCGTTGCGTTCTGATGAAGGTAAACGGCCTCCAGTTTTCACCGAAAATTTAATGAGGGAACTTTTGGTGGTTCTTGCTGAACTAGTGAAATATCCTGATGGTGGTATTGTGTCTTCTTGATTCTTCATGATGTTGACATTGACAATAAGCCTCTGTAAAGGGTCGTCGCCGATCTTTCAATCATCAACAAATTGTGTTCGTACTCGTCGGTGCCTGACCTGTTCCCCAAAAAAGTTTTTTTGTAGATTTATTAAGGCTGTACGATTCCACTTCTGCCGATATCGCATGGCGTCTGTTTTACCGATATCAACGCCAATATTGATTTCATTCACGATGAGAATTCGTGCTGCACTTTTATTCACGGAATCATGGGAGTCTGTAGGCCCAACATAAAGTTATCGATGCCAATACCGATTTGATTTCGTTTAAGATAAGTATCATAAGTCATTGTGTTGCGCTGCCATTTCTGGAATCGTGGCAGTCGGCACGCACGGGAACCAAAGTGCATATTCACCGATGAAGTAGATATCAAAGCTTCATTCTAATTTTCACCAATGTACACCGAGATGAACAAGTACCAACAACTCATTTTCTCACTTGAAACTAAGATGTAGCTTGTACCCCTAAAACTATTTTTTCACTATAGTTATCGAATTTGCTTTTGCCCCAATGAAAAGATCGTGAGATCATTAAAATGGCATATTTTTAAAATCAGTCGAGCATTAAGACACATCGGAAAGAAGTTGGATCAAGTTAGTAAGAACCCCCCTCCACTCCCACTGCCCAAAAATAAATTGATGTGGAACTCAAAAAACGGTAATGGTTGCAGAGAAACATTTGCTAAACAAACCTGTGTATACAGTGAAACCTCTTTACAACGATAGTCGATGGCAGTTTGGAAACAGAATGTTATATAAGGTTTATCACTATAAACAATCAATTTTGCGTGCACTGTTGCTTGAAGGGCCTCAAAAACAACATTGTTATAACGGGGTTTGACTGTACCTGATCACTTGTAGCAATACGTGAAAGTAGAACACCAAGCCAAGATGGAAACAACATCAGAAGTAAAGCAAAGTCAGTCTTCGCAGACAAGCCGTTAACAATAGCCTGCAGTGAGCTACAGATGCGACCGAGATGAACAGAAATTTGGGCTGGCGGAATAACTGTAAATAAAAAAAACAATTCAAAAACTATACTGTAAAAAGCAACATATCAATCCCAATCTCATTCTGATTTCATTTACACGAGCAGTAAAGGCAATAGTGGAAGTTCTTACCTTTATTGCATTTCTATGCCACCTGTCTCTGTGGATGTATATATTATTTCATTCATTTAGCTAGGGAGCCGTGGTTTCCTGTTTGTCAGATGTCATTAGTTAAGCGACCTACCTCTGACATCTGTGAATTAAGAACTTTATAATCTACCTTACCACTGTAATTAAGCCACAATTACCTTAAAAGTAATTTCCCAGAAAGTAATAGGCCTCGTAAGTATCAGTATGCAAAACCCTGAAAGCAATAACACGTAAAATACTAATAGGCCTCATAAGTATTAGTATGCAAATACCCTGAAAACAATTATTGCCCTGAAAGCCAAAAAATAATAGGTCTCAGAAGTATTATACCGATTTCGCATTGGTAAATTCACGGGGCTAGGCCGGACTGTGCCAATCGGGGCCAGTGTTGGCCCGGCCGGCTCGCTTTCGCGTTGGTTAATTCCACGGCTCGCTGAGTACGATTTACAGCACCGCCACATGTCGGTTTGTGGTATTTGACACGTTACACTTTCTGCCGCTACACTGCAGCACCATTCATAAACCATTCTGATTTAAGCGGTGCTGGCCGGCTCCGTCCAAGTTTGATTTCGCGTTGGTTAATAAAGCGGTCTTGGCCGTGCCTGGCTGCACCAGGCTCAAACCATTGGTGTGAGCCGGGCCGGCTCTCGAAATACCAGCCAGGCCTAGGCCGGCCCGATTTCGCATTGGTTAATAAAACGGTGCCCAGCCCTCCTTGGCACGGCCAGGGCCACTTGAATTTACTAATGCGAAATCGGTATTAGTAATAGTATGCAAATACCCTGAAAGCAATTACTCTGATAGTAACATGCCTCATAAGTATGCAACTAATTTACCATAACAAAAACTTGCTTTAGAACTACAAGCAAAAAGATGAGAATTTTTCATAGATTTCGAATTGATTTTACCATCCTTCCCATTCCCAAGTAATGCAATAAATCATCAAAGTGTTGCACTTAAAAGTACCAATCAGGCCAACATTGTGTTAAGCGAGTGTAAATTTTACCAAGTCGATTTTGATGAAATTGAATTCGAAGGCCCAATTTATGGTAGAATATATAAATCAATGACACAATTTATTTCACTTACCACTGACATCTGTTTGCAATAAAACAATGGTATAGTGCAGATAAACTGGAAACGCTTCCAGAACTACTTCTCTGGGACACTGCAACATTTAATAAGATTGATGAAAAAAAAGTCATAACTCCAGCTTGCCATACCCTTTAGATAAAGTGTAACACAGCAACATTTCTTTACAAACACCCAAAAAAAAATGACCAAAAGAGTGGTGAATTTACTGAAAGCTCCATTCCCCTCATCAAAACTTAATCATTACGGAATTGATTAAAGTTATAGAATTTGTAGTATTTATCACGTCGTTTAAAGTAAATTTGGTGACAAATAATAATAATTAATATCAAGAATATATAGGGGCTTTGGTGATGCAAAGGTGTATTCTTATTAAAGTTGCATATGGCACTATTTGCTGCACTTTCCTGCACGCCATGTATCTAGCACATGCTACTAAATGGAGGCTAACTGAACTGAACCCCGCTTTCAGTTTCTTAACAGAAGCTAACATTGGCTGCTTGACGTGAAAGCAAACCCTATAAATCTAATCTGTACTTTTAAGAAAATAAATTAAGTAGGCTTTATTAGCACTCTTGGCCGTGGACATAAAATATACATAGTACATATTTCGCGTATGCCAAACCAAAGGCGAGGGTCGATAGACGGGCAAAGAACTTATTGTAACAGCCAATCCAAATGCAGTATATTAAAGCGATATTAAAGTGTTCATTCTCTTCAAGGGGAGAGCATGTCCATTTTTTGGCACGGTAGCAATGAAAAAGGGCAAGCGTGCTACAATCAGGACTTACAATAGGCTACTGTTCTTCATTCGTAAACTAATATTTGTTTGCAGTTACTTTCACTAGTACTCACTAATTACATGGTTATCACAGCAATTCAACAAATCACATCCAAATAGTTAGTTAATCAAAGAATATTTGTTTATACTTAATTGACTTCATGGTTACTTTATATTAATTCCAATATGTATGGCAATCAATAAATCGCTCATTGTTTTGACTTACACTATTACGACTTATTAGTTTAGTTTACATGGCTCAAAACCCCTTAATGCTTAAGTAATACTCGAAAATGGCTTACCGTCGCAGTTGTTTAGGCTAGGTTTTGGCATCTCTCTGTTGCGCAATGTAGGCCTCTGAACCCAACAGATTGTAGTTCGAGGATCGGATTGTAGCGGCTAACTCACAATGACTATACAGCTTTATGGCTACTCAAAAAAAACCATGCGACGTCCCCCTTGAAACTGAGTGCGCACGCCTCACTGCCCTACACTCCGCATCAGCGTTTCCAGTTGAAAGAGACTAAAACTTGGATCTCAATGGCAAATTTGCAGAGAAAGCCTAATGAACTTGACTCATGTTCACAAGTTGGGATTTCTACACCAAATGAAGGTTCTCTCTCTGCCTGAGGGCAGACAAGGGTCTTGTAAGCAGTAGACCCCTTTGGACATAGCGTGCCCCAATGATAAGTTTGTGTATTATTTAATCTCATTGGGTTCATGGCATATTTTTGGGCGTATGAGGCTTAAGGGCCTTCGGTACAAGTAGGTATATGAATGATAGAGGTTGATTAAGTTTATTAGTTGAGAGTGAAAGTAGATTGGGGTTTTACACCAAAGTGGTGCCTGTACCTGTTACAATGCAAAAGTAAGTAAGCCAAGCGTACAAGATAGTAATATGGTTCTTTTCTAAGGGTCGCTATTAGGCTTTGTAGTAAATAAATGTTACAGAGACATAAAATGGTTTCAGTAGGGAAGGTCTGTCACGGGACACTCTCTGCACCCAGTTGGCCTTTTCCTGAGTCCCATGACCTTGCGTCTGTGCGCCGCTCTCTCTCTTGGCGACGACAGAGCAGGATGGACATGTGCAGTGTGGCAGCACAGGGACAGGCCGAGCGAGAGCCGAGTTCAACCCAGAACATCCCACCCCGAATGTCAGAATTGTAAGCAACCATGCAGCGTAATAAACCATCAACCAAAGCATTCCAGTGTAAGGACTGAATTCTTTAGTAAAATGTGAGCGTATCGGGCAAGAGGCAAGCATCTACTCCCAACAACCAAGCACCCGGACACCTCATTGAGGTGCTTCCAACGAGAGAAGCATGTCATCTTGGCACCTTCGAACAAAGACTCGACTTTCATCTTTCATTGTTTGAGATTTTGCAACAACAAAAAAAAGCATGGAAAACACTCCTGAAATCTTAGAGGACTCGAGGAATTTTCCAGCTTTTCAAGGACCTGTACAAACCCTATGATCAACTCCAGAGGTGACGGGCACCTTCCTATAATACTTCATCTACGTGGAAAGACTTACCCACGAGTTCTACTATTCTTACCTTCTGGATGGTTTTTTGCACCACGCGAAGCAAACTGAGAACCAACGGGTTGAACGATGATCTAACCGCCAAGCAACAGACCATGCGCACCACACAATTCAAAATTGTCGAAGAACTGTAACAAGCTTCGTCCTGTAAGAAGTGAAACAAAAGTTACTACACTCTACCCATGAATTACTGCTTTAGTTTTGGATAATGGAGCTCATACCAGGAGGCTATCTTCCCAAGCCATTTCTACAGAAGTTGAACGACGATCAGCCAACCTCTCGACAAGTTCCAGGATTTCCCGTTCCAAACTCGGACGGTGACAAAGCCAAAGATGCATCTTTGATTCCGGTGAGAGCCTGAGGTTACCTTGATGATGAGAAATAAAAATAAGGTGATACCAATACTGGATCATATCAGTTGCCAATAGATGTGGTATATGTACTGGACACGGATCATCAACTTTTCAATAGCATCGACAACTTGGGAATCACACTTAACAGGGCACATGCAGTTTGTGGCATTTTGCCCAAGATATAGTCGATTGGCTCCAGCACTGCTTTCTAAGTGTAAATAAACACGTTGAAATGTATCACAGTTACTGACCAACCTGAACTTACACGAAGATCTGTGACGTGTAAGACAAGGCAGACAAGACAAGGCAGGCATAACAAAAATGTTAATGATATACACCTCCTTTGTATGTGGCCTATGGGTACAGAATTACTGACACCCAGCTTTATACATAATTTTTATTTTGCTCGAAGAATAATAAAGAAAAGCCTTCCTTGCAGGCAAATACTGGAGGCGGTCGTGCTGAGAAAAGGCACATCACAGACTACCTAATGCGTTCACATCGGATGCTATTAACTAAACACTACTGACTGCCACTTTCTTTTGTTCAGGCCATTAGCTGCAAGTTCTTACGCCCTGTGATGCATAATTTCCTGGGAAAACAGTAAATATTTTCAACTACTTATGTAAGTTTACCAAACACGGAAACCGGGCAAACAAATTCATTTTGATTTTTTGAAGTAATCTGTTAATTAGACAGTGCTGCCCTGGGATGCCATGGACTGCACAACGTCCAGGATATGTAACACCATGGGATACGTTATTTCGTAGCAATTGTACGAATTGAGGGATGTCACTTTCATTGTTAAAGTCATATCCATAAATGGAAGTACCATGTAAAAGCAGCTACTCTCTTGCATCCTACTGCAGTAAAAAAACGTTCCCAATTAAACAATCGACCCTGCCTGGCGAAATTCAGGCATGGAAACTAATCTCATCTAACAAAACAGCTTTTCAATACTTCTCTGCAAATAGCACTGGCGGTGAAAAAGGAGTCAAATGAATCATACATCAAGTGTTTATGCTATTAATCACCTTCGTATGTGGTCTAAGGTTATAGATATATTGAATTTACATTTTCTTAAAGTTAAGTACTTTTTATTATTCAGATAGTGCTGACCTGGGAAGCTATGGAATACAAAAAGGACTGCGTAATTGCATTACACGTATTTTCCCATGACGTATAATCCATCTTGGCACTTTGTCACACGGTTACATAAGAAAAATAGAGCATGTGTATGAATTTTCAGCAAGCTATCTCTTGCTATTTTCAAACACCGGAAACTGACAAGAGAAGTGTCTATCAGTAGCTCGGTTGCATTACTTCCAGTTGCGAGAATTTCTCAGATGCGTTTGCTTTTATTGATAGTTCTTCCGGGTCAGGGTGTACAGATCAGTGGTGGGCGTGACCAAGCGGCAAATTCAAATCAACTTGACAACAAATGACGTGATCGTCTCGACATAATGTAGTTTTTCTTTTAGTGAAGGTAGTCGGAACATTTGTTCATTTTTCCAACTAAAAACCCACCGAAAATTCAAGAACTGTTGTGCTCTTCATTTGTGGTTTAGTGCTTCTCTTGCTTTTTGCAATTTTATGTTATATGGATCCAATGGTAATCACACGATTGCCAGTTTTTTATTTCTATATTCGTTTTAAAGCTATATTCGCATTACGTAGTAAACCCAAAAAAATTAAATTCATGGACTTTCAAGGATGTAGTTAACAATTTTAAGGACTTCAAGACCTAGAATTGTTCCTTAACAAATTCAAGCACTCTCAAGTACTTCACGCACCCTCTATCCCCCTACCCGGCCTATAGTATCGTTACTGGATAAATTTTGATTTGTAGGTCAGTAAAATTTGTTTGCACACTTTCAAAATTAAGAGCTACACCTTATCTCGCAAATTTTCGGCTGCAAACTGCTAACTTCTTCAGGTTTAAAGTATTCAGGACTACTTACTACATCACTCGCTCCTTGGACAGATTGATGATTTAAATTTGTGCAGCACTGCACTTTAAAATTTGTATCGGTGCAGCTTATAAATTCAAAATTTTTCATAACACTAAAACAACCTTGCACAATCTCACAACAAGGAAATTAGTCCGCAATTTCCGCAAATTTTCAACAGTTTGTGTGGAGAAGAATGCAACACGTCTCACAACGGTCTTCTTCAGGCTTATTTTGAGGTTTTTCCGGTATTTCGGCTCAGATCAGTCTGGTTGTTTACGTTCGAATCGCACCCTGGCCGTGGCCTTCGATGTTGGTGGAAGTAAGCCAAAACACCAGAAAAACCTCAAAATAAGCCTGAAGAAAACAGTTGGGAGACGTGTTACATTCTCCTCCACACAAACTGTCTAAAATTTGCGGAAATTGTGGACTAATTTCCTTGTTGTGAGATTATGTGTGTTTGTTTTAGTGTTACGATTTTCTGAACTCTCATAGTATGATGTGTTTACGTAGTTTTTTAATATTTCAATGAAACATTACAAAATTTGCAAAAGGTCACTTGATGATGAGCCAACTAGAATTAATGGAAATGTGAATAACACAGATTCATGCCGACTTTACCTACTTCCAATTATCAGCCACTCACAGGGCTGGGCCAGAGAATCAGGGCGATTAAGGGTTGGGGGAGGGGCAAGCATTTTTTGCCCTCTACCCCTAAAAAATATTGAGGACGTATTTCATGTAGTATTTGTAGCTCTAATTGGTGAAGGTATATTTTTTTCAATTTGTTAAAGAGTATTTGGCGCCCTCTGTAGTGGATGCGTGATTCTTGACCACCTCTCTGTACGGCACGGCCCTGACCACCCACCATTGAATCAGTTAATCAAACCCTTCATTTATTTTAGTATTTACCTTTTCTTTTCTCTAGTGATACAGTTTCCAGAAAAGTGCGAACTGCTGAGAGAGCAAGCAAAGAATTTGGGCTTTTGACCAACGCATCAAGTAATTGTGCTACAAGATGTTCATCTCTGCCGGACTGTTGCATGGTGAAGATACAAAACTTTGCACACCAAACTGACGAATTTAAGTCCAATGCATGATGGCTGCTCAGGGTTTCGGATACGAGCAGTTTTACCTAGATCACAATAACATGAAAAAAAAAAGTTAATGAAGCTACTGGACATTTATATTTTATAAGTTGAGGCAACCTAAAAAAAAAATAAAAGTAAATGAAAATACAGAAAAATGACACATTTATAAGGCTGGCCGATTCCGATTACCGATATTTAACAATATCGGTAGAAATTGGGATTAAATCGGTAACCAAATCAGAGATATTTTCACTTCGCGTCAACCGAATTTGACGTTTGCATACACCATTTTGAAGGTTTTTTCGCCAGCTTTCCAATGGTCCAAACTGCAAGTAGCATTCTCTTACTGTTTAGAAGTTACAAGGTAAAATGTTAAAATTGTTTGGGGTTTTGCATTTTTAAATGATTTTAGTGTATGCAATATTTAGCCCAATTATTTTTGAAAACAATTATTTTTAACTTGTACTCACAGTTCGATCACGTAACACCAAAAGTCAAAGATCTTCAAAGGTTTTTCCCTCGAAACTTGCGAATTTTCGACAACCTTTACTGGTTTTCTTCGTCAGGCAGTTAAGCCACCGGCACCCACACTCACAATCCTTCCAAATCCAACGAACTTACAAAATTCAAAACTCCCTCCTCTTCCTCTTCTTGAATTTTGGAAGTTTGTTGGGTTTGGAAGGATTGTGACTGTGGGTGTCAGTGGCTTAACTGCCTGACGAAGCCAACCAGTAAAAATTGTCGAAAATTAGCAAGTTTCGAGGAGAAAACCATTGAAGATCTTTGACTTTTGGTTTTGCGTGATCGAACTGTGAGTGTAAGTCATGAACTTGAACCAAAGTAGAAATGCTGAGTCGACCGATTTTTCGGTATTCAAAATTAATTTTATTTACGCCTATGCTTTATTTATGCAATGATTTCGAAAGTAATTTTTTTTTTGTAAAGACGTACTTCAGTATTAAAGCTGATTGGCCAAGCCTTTGTAATAAGTTTAATGTGGTAACAAAGTGGAAAAAAATGTGAATTCAGTAAAACTACTAGACGTAAAACATAAAACATTTTATGTAGAAACAAACTCTTATTTCAGATTAAATATAAATCTAAAATTTGTTCTTCATTAGGGACTCTGTATCAAACTATCAATGATCGGTATCGAGACTCGGTATCGGCAGATTTTCCCCTTCGAAATCGGTATTGGATAGGGAAAAAGTGGTATTGGCCCAGCCTTACACATTTATAAAGATCAACTGTTGCGTCCATAAAAATTAATACGATCCAGAGAGCGAGCACATCAGTTTTTGCTTAGCACGTGGAACTTTTTTTTTTTGGCCCGAGTCAAAAAAAAATTCTGATTCTGCGTCAACATTTCTTCACTCCGATGACCTGCTAGCGCGAGCTCCTTCCGCCACATGGCTGCGCAAAATGAACTAAGACCCGTCCAAGAGCTGATGGTGCAAACGGAAAACCTGGATCTACAGAAAGATTTTTATACAATGTACAACTTTTCACTCTGAATGTGGCTGATCCTCGTAATAGATGACAAAATTAGTGACTGCTTCAAACCACCACACCCCCCCCCACACACACTCCAAAAAAATAATAACGTCTGTACTCTCGCAACAAATGGCTAAAAAATTGTTGGGGGGGGACCCATCATTTGCATCTGAAGAATCACAAATAAAATAAAAAATTTAATTCGATCGCATCACTTTTTTTAGTCCCGTAAATCGTGATTAAACGCCTATGGGCTTATGCAGTTAATTTGGCAAAAATAGGGGTGGGCTTTAAATCAAGCATTATCGATTTTCTAACCTTTCTGGACATCTATAACAGAAAATTCGAAGCTTTTGAACGATCTCTGAAAGACCAATTTTTACATCCTTTTAATTGCTGTGAAGAAGGGAGGTGTTGGGAAGAGATGCCGAGGCCTTGTGCAGATGCTAGGAGCTAAAGGAAGAGTCCACTATTACTACAGGGAGGGAGAAGGGGCTTGTAAACATAGCAAGCAGTACTATCTTTAATCACATCGTATAACTTTTAGAACGCCAATTGGAGGGGTGGGCTTTAATTCCATATTTCACGATTTTGACTTCACAGCATTTTAAGGGGTGGGCTTTAGCTTCAACAGGGCTTTTAATACACGATTTACGGTACCACTCGCGAGAACCATTTAAAATTTTTAGCATTCTAATACAAGCACTGAAACCACCCGATTTGTACCAACCGAAATCCGTCAAACTTATCATCCGATACCAACAATAAGGAAATCTTTTTATTCAATGTGAAAGCTTACTTTTTTATAATTCTGGGGGGGGGGGGGGGGGGAACATATCGACAAGCTTCGCAAGAAAACCTGCGGCTTTAATGTCGGTTGAGGTTGAGATTCCGCTTTCCAGAATCAAAGTAGTCAACCCACGACAAAGACACAAATCCGTTGAGAAATTTTGTTGTCGTCGGGGTTAGGGACATGGAAGGGGAGATAGAGGACGGGAGATAGAGGGACAGCTACACTGCAAATACCGCAATTATTACGATAAGAGACTGTCTACAACGGTAAGGTAGTCTAACGTAGTTTGTAAGGTAGTCTCCAAAGTTCTCCGTTTAATTTTGCACCTGTTTGTCGCCAAGATGCTGCTGGAAATGTTACTTTCAGTGCATTTTGATTTTTTGCAGAGCTTTGAAACCATGTAAATGACAGGGCTGGTGAACAGGTGTTCACTCATACACTGCTGGGGCGCTTGAATACAGTTGAGCAGGGCCATATGCTTTACATGCAGTTTGACAAAATAGCTTGTGGGAGAATTAAACTGAACCAAGAAGAGACCTAAGGAAGGTATGTGAATGAGTGACAAACCTACGCTAACAAATTTGAGTAAATCGTAGCGTTTGTTGATCCTTGACGGTTATTTGTTTAGTCCTGATAGTTGTTCGCAGTGAGCGAAAAAGGGAAGACCCCAACTGCAACTGCTGTACAGAATGAACAATTCACCTCAATGTAATACATGACTTCTGTATGCCTAATAGTGGTTAGTTTAGGTTCAAGCTAACTTACAAACTACCAAGTTGCTAGGGTTTAATAGTTAGCACGAGATGCATGAAGGGGTGGCATAATAGATAATTCGCTAATATTGCGATACAAATTTTCATCGATTATCTTATCGTACATTTTCTGACTTATTTAAAAATGTCACATCGCTTACTTTGAAAGTTCGAGTCCATGTTAACGTTTTTTTACGCTTAGATTTCAAAGTTAAGGATATTTACCGTTCCAATATCCTTGCAAATTTTCGACAGTCAGGTTTTCTGGAGTTGGAGGGGCTCAGAACGACTGTCTTCATCAGGCTACCACATCACCGCTTACTTCGTCGTGAACGTTCGTCTGCTGCAATCGTTCGTTGGAATGCGGCGCAAGGCCATAGCCTCCTTAACTTGCAGGCCACTGCACCACTTCTCCCGCAGCAACTTATTAAACTCTCCTCTCAGCAGGAACTGAATGTGAGCAAGAAGATGAAGCCCTGAAGCACATTAAAAACACCCGTGAAGGCGTTTACCAAGTTCCATGTGGGGATTGTGATGCCGTTTATGTGGGAGAGACAAGAAAAGGAATTCGTACGAGAGTCAAGCAGCACATGGCGAACACCAGGAATGAAGTTGTAACGAATGGCATAGCAGTCCACCATAAGGAAACTAGACACCAAATCAACTGGGAAGGCACTGTGACACTCCTCAAGTCCAACTCTAACAATGATGTGCATCTGAGAAGTCTAGAATCCCTAGCTATTCAACACCACAGCCGAGAGAAGGCTGTGCTGATGTATATCCAGGGACCGTCAAACCCTAACATTCAGTTCCTGCTGAGAGGAGAGTTTAATAAGTTGCTGCGGGAGAAGTGGTGCACTGGCCTGCAAGTTAAGGAGGCTATGGCCTCGCCGCATTCCAACGAACGATTGCAGCAGACGAACGAAAGCAGACGAACGTTCACGACGAAGTAAGCGGCGATGTGGTAGCCTGATGAAGACAGTCGTTCTGAGCCCCTCCAACTCCAGAAAACCTGACTGTCGAAAATTTGCAAGGATATTGGAACGGTAAATATCCTTAACATTGAAATCTAAGCGTAAAAAAACGTTAACATTTTCTGATTTATCGAATTATCAAGCAAACTGATGAGCATTACAAAGATGTCAAATTACTGGTGTTGTTCATGTTCGTTGACGACACCAGTAGCTGACTAGGGGACACTCACTTAAGCTACGTCTTTTGGGATCCAACCTGGACTGCCGTGGATATTTTTTCTCTCTTCGGGTTGTGCCGGCTTGGAATTCCCTCACTGAGGGGGTTGTTGCGTCTAACACCGTCGCTGCCTTCAAACGTGGGTTAAAATCGCTGTCTTTCGCCAAATTTTTACGTAGAACTTATTAGTGTTGGTGTTGCGATGACAGCAATAGTTTCCCATTATATATGGCAGTTAGAATAGGACTGGTGTCAGTGGTTGTATTTGCCCTTCCATTTTCCTAACCACTGTTGTGTGGTTAAACTAATTATTATTATTATTATTATTATTTGTGACCATAATGAATAATTTCCGAATTTCAGGTGGTTTTTACTTCGTGAAAACAATTGGTGCAGCCAGTACTGAGAACCAACTTTTTTAGGGCGTTATGCCTATCTGATTCGCCACAGTTGGAAAAACTAGCATTTTTAACTGCCGCTGATTGATTTTGTTTTGAAGCCAGAAAGAGTAAAAATTCATAAAAAATTGTTGCACGCAGGAATTAACCTTTCATGAACACCGCCGCACAGTTGACATTAATTGCAAGTGAAAAGTAAGTTAACACACTAATTTCGTTAACCAGCAAAAATTTTCTCATGCAGGAACAATTTTCTTATGTGTGTTGCTCAAGTTCTTTTATTGAGCCTGGTTTACCCTCTGCAACGCTTCGTCCCAATCCCACTGACAAGCACCTATCACATTATCTTCGGCTTGAGGTAAGCGCACGCACTTTCCAAGTTGATGCTATAAAACAAAAAAAAAGAACTACATCAGCAAAGCTATAGAGTAGATAACAAACACAGAGTTGAAAACAAATTTTCGTTTTCCATTTGTACATTGGTTATGATAGAGCACATTCGGTCAAATGGAGTCCTGGTCACGTTTGGAACCTTTCAAATAACTGTTTCTGTGAGTTATCTTCATGTTAGTGGAAAAGCGGCCATATCGGTAAAGGTGGTACGGTAGTGATCTGGCGATGGCCTGGTTTGGCGGTTCAATCCAGGTCATTAGATAATATTGGCCTGCGGGGAGAGCAGCTCGATTCCAAATTGTTACAGAAATGCAAGAAGTGTTAATGTTACAGAAATGTAAGATATGGCGCTGTTATACAGGGTGGTTGTAAAGTCTTTTCTTTTTGTGATTGCAAACATTTATTAACCACAAGTTAAGTATAAACATACGGTTTTCTGCCAAACAAAGCTCAGCTCATAAAGTTTTTTTCCACTATATTTGAAGACTTCAACGTGTGCTCAGTTTGTGGCCAGGAGCACATCAACGTGATATTCAATTCCTACATGTATTGGTTAACATCCCTTTAGTTACTGTCGCTGTTATCCTGTCCATTAGTGTTTCAATGTTAACACCGGATGTTTTGTACACTACGTATTTACATACCTCCACAGGAAAAAGTCATGGGGGTAATGTCCGGGGATCTGGGTGGTCATGTTGTCGGATCATCCAACCCATCAGCTGGGGATGGTTTCATCTAAGAATCCGCTAATACTGTAAATCGTGTATTAAAAGCCCAGTTGAAGGTAAAGCCCACCACCTAAAATGCTGTAAAGTCAAAATCATGAAATAGTGGAGTTGGAGCCCACCCCTCAAATTGTCGTTTTTCTACGAAAAATTACCTAAAAGTTATACGATGTGAATAACGATAGTACTGCTTGATACGTTTACTGGCCCCTTCTCCCTCCCTGTAGTAATACTGGACTCTTCCTTTAGCTCCTAGCACCTGCACAAGGCCTGGGCATCTCTCACCTAAGCCTCCTCCCTTCTTCGCAGCAATTAAAAGGATGTAAAAATTGGTCTTTGAGAATTTTCATGAGAATTGGTCATGAGAATTTTCTGTAATAGATGTTCAGAAAGGATAGAAAATTGAAAATGCTTGATTTAAAGCCCACCTCCTTAATTTTGCCAAATGAGCGTTTAATCCACGATTTACGGTACATAATCCACAGTATGGCGGTGGCACGTACGTCTTATTGAAACATAAGCCATAGCTGAAATTGTTGCAACTGTGGTTCAACAAAGAGCTCCAGTATGCCAAGGTACACGTCTTTCTTGACTATAGGCTCCATAACAAAAGGCCCCATAATCGTGTTGTGCCTGATCACACACCAAATATTCACCTTTACACTGTCCCTCTCGTGTTTGATAACAACACTTGGGTTTCAGTTTCCCATACATGCATATTGTCCGTTTACCTTCCCTTCCCTGAACTTATTGGGACAAATTTTAAGAGCTGAGCTTCGTTTTGCAGAAAACCGTATGTTTCCACCTACCATAGTTTTTGTTTAATACATTTTTGTAATCAGGGAAAGACTTTATGACCACCTTGTACATCGGTTGTCACACAAACGCAAGATGTGTCATGTTTAAACACCAGATTTGTTTACTTATGTATTGTTAACACTTTGACACTGTTCCTCTACGAGAGGCAAGTTGAAGTAAAGTATCCAGTTCCCAAGGTTCGCTGACATGGCAAAATGAAGGAAGCCATGGGATGAAGATCCTTAAATGACGATGTTATGGCTGCGGATGCTGGATGGATCCCTACACTGACCCTACTTTTCCTCTCGACCCATATGTTTTTTCCTCTTTTAGCCCATTGCCATTGTCAGGTGAGGGGATAATCCTCCTACCGTACTTATCACTCAGCAGTCGCAATATCTTTGTGAAAGGCCCTTATTAGACCATACAAACTTAATTGTTTAGTATACAGAACCGTGCGGGTGCTTAAGAATTATCGTGGGTCAAAATTGTTAACGTAAATCTTGGTCCACCCGGTAAAAATCACATTTTTGACAAATGTTGACCGATTTTGACATTCCAATACACTATTTTAACCAGCTCGAAATGAGTTTTTCGATGGTGTAAACTCCAAGTCTCTAGCTCAAACCACTAAAGTTATTAAACATAAACTAAAAAAAATGAATACTAGAAGGCAAATATAACATACAGTATTAGCAAAATATAACCGTATGTGCATTTTTCTTAGGTTGACTACATATTTTTTTCAGCTTTGAGTTAGGTACATGTCACAGAAATGTGGTCAGTTAAATAAACTAAACTACCAGATTGCTTGGTGATTCAATTTGCAACCTCGCCCATAAACCAAACAATTTTTTTTTGTGTGGCCTTCCATAAAAACGGTTATACTGTGTACAAACTAAGAAACAGAAATAGAATCAAAACTAAAACAAAAAATGCTTGAAATTGGGTTCGTCTTGGGAAAAAAAATAATTGGAAAGCTTCTTTACGCGTAATAAAATACTGCAAACTGCCAGTGTTTATCTCGTTTATTTTTAAAAGTTACGAAAATTAAACTTTGTACTGCAGCTCGTGGGGGGGGGGGGGGTGGTGCACTCCTATGAGCTGCATCTACAGCGCGAAATGTCAGTGTTGGATTTCAATTTTGTCTCTGCGTATCCAAATAATCCGACCCCTGCTCTCCTCATACCAACATTCTAGATACCATCACACCCAAGACTTCCAGTGAAGGGTACAAGGAAAAATCCTAAACCTGTACTTTAAACTGAAAACCACTTACCGAGAGCCACGTGCTTGCTCTGGTATCTAGCAGGTCATCCACTTGCGGCTTGTGAAACCACATCAGACATTCCACAACTAGGTTCGAGACTTGTGCATCAGCAAGAAGTTTTGGGTTGCTGCACACGCTACTAAGCTTGGAACCAATTTCCGGATGGGACTGTATAACAGTCCGTAATTGAAGCTGATACATAAAATAAATAAAATAAATTATCACATTAATAACTTTATTACAAAGCATGCACAACGCTTAGAAGGCTCTACACATGTAAAATAAAACCACTGTAATACACGTAATGAACATAGAATTATCTTCTAAAAACATTGTTAATAGAACTGTTAGTAGAATTATCTTCTCATAAGGATTGTACCTCACCAAAGCTGCTCTGGGTTGCCTCTTCCTGTGGCCTGGGCCAACTCGCGCCCAGTGCGAGACGAAATTAGTAATGTGATACCCCCCGTGTAAGAAAGTGCTGCGACGTGCGACGTATGTCGCAGAAAATTCCGGACGGTCGCAGAAAATAATCGCTGTCAATTTTTTTTACCGTAGGCCTAAGCCGCACATTTTTCGATATATGCGGAAACAACGATAATTTCGCTAAATATTGACCGATTTTGACATTCAAATACACCATTTTAACCATTTTTTTGCCAGCTTTTCACTGGTACAAACCACAAGTCACCCGCTCCTCCCATTCTAAAGTTATTTATAAAAAAAAAAACATTTAACTTACATTTTTAAACAAACATGGCTTGCAAATGAATAAGAAAAACTGCAGCTCTTTTAGGACTAATATCACGAAGGAAGGAATTCGGTAGGAGGCAACACCACCTGTTTTTCGCGATGACAGGGCATGGAGCAAGTGTGGGCTGGGGACGTCTGATAGGTGAGTTTTTGTGAAACTGAGTAGCCCTCCTGCAGGATACAGGATTACAAGGAAACTTTAAAAATCAGTTTTAGTTGCCATGTTTTAGTGCTTATTTTTACAAGCATTTAAAAAAATTTTACTGTGGATAAAGTGGGGGAAAAGTTATAGAAAGGTATGAATATGATATGATATGAGTATGATATGAATTTAATGCTTTGCCATGCTTCAAAAAAAAAATTAAAAATCGTCGCTTCAAAGGGCTCGTTTCCTTAAAAAATTCCAACACCGGAAAAATTAACCCTGCAGAACAATGTTTAGGTTACAAAACTGCGTCGCAGAAAGCTGTGGAACATTATAGCACTAGGGGGATGCCAGTATCAAGGCTCTACTACAGTACTGGCCGGATCTTGGATGAAAAATAGCATACGAAACTGGGTTGGACAATATGGCCGCCAGAAGTGCCGCTGATGCGACTGATTTGTCTTGTTGCCGCATTTTGTCAACCGAAGGTGACATCATCCTTACAAAAATGCTACCTTCCTTGAAATATCTTCTGGATAAATGAACATGTTGCTATTTACTGAAGAGGTATGTGCAGTCGAAAAATTTAATAGCTTTGTGGCAAAACCACAACTTGGCAAAAATGCAGAAATTTATTTATTTGTACGTGTAAGGTATTTTCCGCGTGATTATTAGCATTAAGTTAGTGAATTACTACCTTTTTTGTCAGTTGCCACTATTTGGCAGTAGATGGTAGACTCTCCACACAAAAATTCACCGATGCGATTAGCTAAACAGATTCCCGAATGGACCTCGAAGAAATGAAATGGCCCCCCATATGACAATGCCAGGTCGTCCCAGTGATGCAGCCACATGCCTGGCTGGGCTGCCACTCGAGCAGGGTGCAATCCGACACCTTTTTCCTCCAGTGCGAGCCAGGGTGAGTCGATCTGCACAAGAGTGTTTGGTGTGAGTAGAGCGAGGCTTACGTCCCAACATGGGTTAGTTCCCCAAATCTGAAGAAAAGAGTTAAGAAAAGCCTAGCAGGTATGTTCATATCATCAAGAGTGAGATAGATGGTATATCTGGAACTACTACCGCAGCGGCTCCAAGCTCGTCCACCATCGATCTGTATATATGAAAGGTTGTACTATCGCCATTGGTGTAAAAAGTAAATCAAGGTCGCCGTTCACGAAAATGATGTCAGTTTTTTTTCCAAATAACGAGCCTCGCTCGCGCGACTGCATAACATCAGAAAACGCAACCAAAAACTTAGCCGGAAAACTTCACACGCCGAAATCTAGATAGGCCGGCCATCTTGCTTGGAGCTTCTGCGATAGGTGGACCCGTATATCTAACTCTTCATATCATCAAGAATACTTGATATCATGTACCCATGTCATGGAATGCCAGAGCTATGCGAGGGATATTCCTGACATAATGGTGCCCGAACAGGAACCCATCCACGGAACACTCCTGACATCACTCATGATGGCCATTTTGTCTATAATGCAACTTTAACGTGATCATTGAATCTCTGTGGACGGCACACTAGCGTGCGTCTTAAACAATAACTAATGAAAAACATTCTCACATTTTCTTCTGACGTTAGTACAGCCCTTATATGATGCAGAATTTCTATGGCTTCTCGAATGGTAGATATGGGACTGTTTACAGACATTTTGTAATCGACAAGAGAAAAATAAAGCTTTCAATTTAGCGCCATATTGATTTATTTCTGCTGACTACTTCCGGTGTCATATGCCGATGAAAAATTCACACATTTTCGTAGAATTCTTCTTGTAATAATTTACGAAATATTTTTCATAATTAACCCAATTTTTGTTAAGAAGTATGTCCCGCAGACGATCAGTTATTCACCGACTCTGGTGACTGGTGTTTCTGTTTCTGTTGTTATGTTGTTCTCCATGTCGAATCTCTGTTGGCAAAAACTGTTTTATTTACAGTGCAAACAAATGTACAAATATGATTAAGATTCGACTACGAAAGAGCTATCAGAAACAGTAACAGTTATTTAATTTTCCACGACACATGTTTAAAATGCATGACAATGTTTAACTTTAATTTTTTGCCGAACTATTTCAGGCACTTTCAGCGAAAAAGAAACCATGGTGCGTGAAATCCCGAAATCCATTCGCGGTGCAGCAAAAATCTTGTAAGGCATCACGACTATAGTGGCTGGAATATGCATGCCTAATTTTATATTAAAAGTTTAACGAGCTACTGGAAACGAGCTGCTGTTTGAAATCGGGCAATATTACAAATAAAAATAATTTATGTATTAAAGAGTTTTAATTTAGAAACCCTTGCGAAATTTCGCTTTCATGAGACGTTCGTTTAGGTGCGTAAATGCAAGGCACTCTTTCATTTAGGCTGTAGCTGCGCATGATTAGTTACCCGGAAGAACCAGCACAAGCAATCGTAAAACAACTTTGTTCAGCTAATATTGATCAGTCAGCTTTCGACGTGCTTGTTGCCGGCTATAACAGTGAGAAAGAATAAAAACTAAATGTGGTATTAACTACCGTTTCGCAAAATACAACCTGGTATTTTACCGTGTCTTTCTTTTGCACCCCCCCGCTCCCACTGAACTCCTGGCGCATGCATGTGTGCGCAGCTATTTTTTTTTTTGGTGGGGGTATGGGGGAGTTGGGGGAGGTAGTGGCTAAGAGCAAAGACCCTGCTGCCTGTTGGTAGAACATTAAGACCTAAACTAAATATCTTTGTTTAATTCCGAAAATGCTTTCGGCAATGGATCTGTTTCATTCATTTTGTTTTTTTGTCTCATACTGACGAAAACGTTCGTATTACACTTTTTAACTTTCGGTAGCAATGTTCAAGTTTTCATTTAACGTCCAAAGTGTTATTCGGTGCGATTAGGTTGGCGAATGTTTTGGTGTGTTGATATCACTCCTTTGAAGGGCCGAACCATTCGGAACCTGGCGGCCCCTTTTACCAGTTTTGGTTTTTGATATGATATCTCTCCGTGTATTGACTCAACTCCACTACCATGCAGATGTGTACTATAAAGTGCCACGTCAACACGAAATCGGTTTTCAACAATTTGCTACTACCTTTTGCCTATAGGCCGAACCATTCCCAACTTAGTCACCTCTTTATAGGTTTTTGGTTTGGTTTTAATTTTGTTGTGATTTGTTTTATTTAGTTAGTTTTGGTGTGTTGATATCACTTCTTTGAAGGGCCGGACCACTCTCAACTTGGTGGCCTCTTTACCAATTTTTGGCTTTGTTTATTTTGCTTTGTTTTTACAGTTGGTTTATTTTTTGTGAATTGGACGTGAATACAATTTCTTTGCAACGTTGTTTAGATTTATCGTGATACACTACTGGGTGCTAGGCGCGCACGTCAGTATCCACGTTCTCATTGTCCGAACTTTGGCCGTCCAAAAAGAGACGATGCCGACAATATTAACAATAGTTATAACAATATTTTCGTACTTACGCGCCCTCCCACCCCATCCCCCGTTACGCCCCCAGGCTCCAAACCATAGAAGGTACGCAGTTCGTATTGTACTGCACCGATTCGTCCAATTTCATAGCTGGAAGCCTTCCTGTTATCTCGGTATCGATGAATAATCACCCTATGGGATTTAACATGGGGATGAGCGAATTAGCTAGCTAGCTAGTAGTAACACATTTACAACGTTATTAAGGGTCAGATTTTGCATTGAAAGCTGCTTAGCTGGCATTCCTACACGAGTTAATTTTTGTCAGGTGGGTCATTGCTCTCGATTTCAACATAATTTAATCTTTTGTACCGCATTATTCTTTTTCCCCAAGTACCTGAAATGTGTCCAACTATGCTTCACGATATAAGACGCTGACGCTATGGCGTCGCGCTACAATGGTTGACAACCTCGACAACTGAATTGATGTGATGTTTGTTGCCTAAAATTGGCGTGTGTCTAGATTCCTGACCGCCGTAAGAAAGTCCTTCCCCAACCACCATTATCCTCAAAGCCTCCGACAGCAAATCCCATTTCACTGTATCACATGCCTTCCCAGTTCGCAGAAACGCAACCCTCATTCTCCTTCCTAGTCACATCAAACGCCTACGTCACAGTAAACACCTCATCTTAGAGCCTTCTCACCTCTCAAACCCATTCTGCAGCATCCACAACTCCCCGCAACTCTCTAGATACTCCCGTATGTGCAATTGTAACATGTTGGTAATTTCCAAGCACCTTGTGGCTCTTCCCCCTTGACCTTATGAATATGACTGACTGTCACACTCATTCATCCCTCCTGTACCTCTTTTCCTTGCATCACCCTATGCAGCTTGCACAGCTGGCTCTTCTTCCCCATTCTGTCCATACCTATCAATATCCCCCCACAGTCTCATCCTCTCCCATCTACTTACCGTTCTTTAAAGTCTTAGTGTTCCCTCAAGCTCCTTGATGGAAATTGGTCTCATAAGTCCTTCATCATCCCCCCTCACTCTCTTACTCACTGCTCCTGAATCCCCTTTCCACTAACCCTCCTCAAGCATCCCATTCCTATTATCTAATCCTCCCAACTTTGCCAGCCTAGGTTTTGAAGTTCGCCAGCATAACAGTCACAAACCCTCTCTCCTCAACTGCCCACTGTCCTCTCCCAACTATTTGCAGATCCCTGTTCCATCTCTCCTTCCCCCTCAGGGTGCACCACCCCAAACCGCAACCTTCTTACCCCCTCCACCTTTTCCAATAACCTAGAGAGTAGAGATGTTCCTTACCCTATCTCCCCCACCTGTTGCCAGCCGGGTAAAAATACCCATCCCCCACTTCCCACCCCTTCTTATCCGACCCTGGTGTGTTTATCCCAACCCAATGCCACCATTATACTCCAGAGGTTCCTCCTCATCCCTCAAGTGGGTCTCCGCCACAGCGAAACATCAAACATTTCTTCCTCCACCCCCTCTTAAGGTCCAGCCACTTCTCCTCCCTTTTCCCTCCCCTCATATTGATAAATCCACCTCTCCATTTTCCCCCTCGCCATTAAAAAAAGGGAACCTCACCACCCTGCAAATCTCCCGCCACATCATCTCCGCTGCCTCAACCGTGAACTGGACCCTGTCCGTATTCCACAGTCACTGAAAAGACTCCTGATGTAATCAGGCTCAACTCCGGACTTCTTCCAGGGCCGTGTCCCCTGCTCCTGAACCATACAAACAGCAACACGGACCCCTTTCCTCACTCTTCTAACCTCCGTCATGCAAGCCTCAAGTCCTTTTACAAGCACATCACATTCTTCCTTCCCTACATCATTGTCTCCCATACACAGAATTTCAACCCCTCTCTCTCGAAAAAAGGTATCTAGTCAGCCCTCACCCCTCCCCACCTAAACCGCTAGGTCCGGTCTCCTCGTCCAGCATCTCTCATCCCAAACCCTTCAAGCATCAATTTTTGCTGTCCCCTACTGCAGTTCCTCTCCAACATCCACATCCTTCAGTCACCTCCCCCACCTATTCACTTTTCTTCCCTAATCCACTAGGAGGAAAGGGAGTGGATTAGGGAAGAAAAGTGAATAGGTGGGGGAGGTGGGACCTCTCTATGGCACCAACCCCAATCACCCGACAGCACCTTCCCCTCCCGTGTTCTACTCTATCCTACTGATGATGACGGTGGTGGGTCCATTCCTTTGCAACAGAGATCGGACCCAGAAACAGACGAACCAACCAAATCCCTCCCACTCTTCTAAAAGATGATGTCATCTCTGTCAACCAAGTTACGCCACGTAGCATGCGAACGACAGCAAGCAGCGAAGTCCAAAGTCTGTCAAAGGGTGACGCCACTTAAACGCAACCAAACGAAACTGCATACAGAAGCTAGCGAACGAATCCTGCACGGACGAAAAACCCGAACATCGCCCAAAATACTTGATTAAGGAATTTCATCTTTGAACTTGTCTCTTCTCGAGTTAAAAGCTCCCTTGTCATGAAATTTCAACCAAAACAGACCAAAGCTGTGAACGTTATCGTTTGTCCAACAGACAAACACACTCACTGATTCAGTAGAGTATTCGACCTTGCTCGCTTCACTCACTTGGCCAACTATTAAAATTATTCCGTTTGATGATCCAGCTGATTCCGTTATAACTGACATTTTCCAGTCAAAACTAACTTCTTAAATAAAAATTAAAAAATTAAAAAAATTAACCTCATTGGCCTCCCCTCCTTCCTCCCCCTACTCTCCTCTAGCCATTTAGCCAACACTGCCTCGTGTGACTAATTTTTGCAACAGTTTTCTTTTTGAGTGGACACATTACCACTTTACAAGTATTTTTTCCTAGTATCACCTTATATTGCGCACTCACGGTAAATAGTTTTGACTCAATGTAACAAAACCGTGTTACCCAGGAAAGCCAACGTGAACGTAAGCACCTTTCGTTGAAATAGGCTTACTCTAAAAACCGGATTTTTACTTTTTGTCATGTTGATAAGAGGCTACGTTCGCTTCTGCCGAGGCACTGCGGCTGCGCTTTATTTTTGGATTTTGCCGAAAAAAAAAAGTTCGGGGGAAAAAACACGCCAAGTTTCCTGCACAAATGAGCGATCGTACTGCTCTGTTCAGGCATCGGTGCACCTTGCAATTACCGAGTCCCAGCTGCAAATCGGGCACTGCGATGTTGTGGTTGCGCGATGATGCTTTCCAGCCGAGGATGTCATCTTCTCGATGGCCTGAAAGTCTTTGTATTAACAACAACAACAACAATGAGCTGCAGATGAGTCCGGCTTGGACATCGTTATTTTAAACAGCCTCCAGAAGGCCCGGTCCAGTTGAAATGGGCAACTGCCTGAAAAGTCCAACAGCTGACGACATTTCTTTACTTCGCGGGAGCGAGGGAACCAGGGAACCTTCGGCCGATCAGCTGGGTCCCCCCCCTCCCTACCAGGTAGCAATGCAAATCCGAGCAGCTGTCTTTGTGTTGGTTTAAGCTTGTACACCCCTACGACGATCGTAAACTGATCCCCCAGTGGGTGATAAAGATACGATTGGTAGCCCGGATCGCCGTGCGGGTGTTGAACTTTTGGTCTAAAGCGTGCCTTTGAAATGAGTAATAATAACTATTGTCTGGTTTTGGGTCTGTTGACGTCATGGTTTGTTTTGAAAATTGTGACTTGTCTGTTCTTGTTAGTAGGATGAATTTATTACGTTGCATCACTCCTATCCCCGATTGTGTGTCATTTGATCCGCAAGTTTTAGAATTTCTGACGGCCGTTTGTTATTGCGTGTGAACTAGTGCTCTTTTATGTGTGTCAATGTCACTGAGTGATCGATGCGTAAAAATACATTTATATCCTTGTACTGGATACAGACAGGCAGTCTATTAGTTAGAGGACAGCGCTGCTTAGACAACGAATTGTGACGTTAGGTAGGCTACAGTCGTGTAGGTCCAATGTTTTGTTGAATGGGTTTGTAAACATTTATATTGATATGACGGTCACATGATCTATTCGTATCTTTTTTTAAAAAGCCAGTTTTGACAATTTTCACCTGTGCATCCCGTTTCTTGGCAAAATCTTGCCCCCCAACACGTTGGGTCGATTGTTAGGTTGGGGAATGTAGGATTTACGTAGCAAACCCACGTTACACCAGCTTTGAGAATGGCAATTGCCCACTGTGGGGTTTGGGTGAAAGCCCTGAAACATTGACATTCTAAACCAATTTAATGCCTTTTGTGGCTTCTCGCCTGACAATGGGGCAGACAATGGGCAAAGGTGAATTCAAGGCAAATTAATTCTTTAAAAAATGCCGAAACCGATGTAAAGACACAGTTAAAATACAACAAAAAATGCACAAAAACAAAAAATCCTCCTCCCACCCCCTTGAAGCTTGGTTCTGGATTCGCTTTTGACCTTCGCTTTCAACCTACTAACTAGCTTATGCAAAAAAAATTAAACTGCATAAGGGTATAAACTTGTAAACAAACACCACCGCAGCATTCAGGTGATTGTTTATGTGTCCTTCTCACTGCAATTTCGTTTCTTCGCAAAAAGGAAAAAAGTCCTCAAATTACTCACAGGTCTAAGCGTACTTATTGTCTTACAGAAAGTTGTGAAGTGGCCTACAGAAAATGTGGCGTCCATCAGCCTCTGCCATTTTTTTTTTTTTGTTTTGAGTCAGCCGAACGGCCACCAAAAATGTTCTGCTGCAATCAAGTTGTGATGCCTAAAAGTAGCCTTGCCTAAAGTCAAAAATTGTCAAGTTAAAACTGGCCTAAATGAAGCAAAGATTTATGAAGCCGCTTGTGATTTTTTTGTGTTAGGAACTGCTCGATTCGTTATTGAAGATCCCAAATTGTTAAACCATTTCACTTGAATAGAACGAAAACCTATTGGATCACATATTTGAGTTATTCCTTTTTCATACGGCATTTTAATATTTGAAACGGCCTCTGCCCGTGAAAAGTACATATGAACGGACTCAGTCCGCCATCCGAGTGAGAAAATGGCCCGGGGGTTGATGGGAAGGTTAAGCTGGGTGTTTTCTTATTTTATCAGTGTGGCTTAGCCAGACTTCACCTTCTTTTAGCCAAATCAATATTTAAACTATGTGCCATGGTTCTGTGCGTGCTGTTTTTGTTCTTGTATGGCTAAGTCGTGGTGACATCACAGCTGGCAATGGTGTAGTCGTGCAGGAGCGGCGCGCCGTTACTTTTTTTTAAGGCGGAGAGCGGCGCTCCGGCTCTTATCCTCGACAAGTGCAAATTCATTCGGTATTTTTCTTAATTTACTTATTTGCAGATTCGATGCAGTGTTTGCAAGCTGCCATCACCAATTCTCGATTAATCTCTAGCGTTTGCTCTACTGTCTCGTTTTTTGCCCGCACCCCAAGGAAAATTGAGCAGAGTTCTCAATGTTAATGTATAGGTTTGACAGAATGTTGTAAAACAGTTAAACAGGAAAACCAACAATCAGTAAAACTGAACCAAGCACCCTTCAGTTTATTTATTTCCGACTTTAAGCCGTGCAAGGCAAATGCGTGTGTGGGCTGTTTGGCAGCTGTAACTACACCCCCCCCCCCCAAATTTCGTAACCATAGCTCCACCACTATTTTGTTTACCACTATACCACTGGTGGTGTGTGATACACCGCAAAAAAAAACTTAGGTTGCGTACTTAAAAAAAATAAGGTTTCAAACACATACTCACAACGGTTAGTTGACATGGATATGAGCTAGATTATATATGTAGTATATTTTCAGGAACTTATTAGAGCGTTTGTACAGGTCTTTAAACACCTGGAAATATCCTTGAAATAAAAAAAAAAATCCCCCCCCCCCCCCCTCCCTCCAAAACATTTTACAGCCTCCTCTAGCCGCAACACTCCTTTCACCACCAGAAAATATAAGATTAGTTTGGTTAAACATTCGTCCTATTTTTGCAAAATAATAAATACGCATTTTACAAAAAAATTGGATTCCGTTGAAGCTTACGTTACGTTCTGGTTGAATTAAATGGAATAAAAGTGCTTAATGCATTGAAAAAAAATTCTTGGCCCACTCTGTTTCCAGATGTGCCCTTGATTAGTCCTCCAAACACTTCAGTCCTGACGCCGTCACTGACTATCTCTTGATTGCAACATGCTACTACAGGCCTATACCCAAGTTTCTCTAAAGGCAATCATTTCGGGTGAATGAACGATACTTGCAATATTATCATTCAAATGATGTACGATTTTGTTAAATAAAGCTAACAATACCAACATCGGCATTGATAAATACCGTTCAATGTTAAAATAGACAGGTTTCGTCCCACGTTTCTAACGCGAACGACAGCATGGGGAACATTCCTCCTTGCGTTCGCAGTATCGTTCCCAAAAAGTTGTTTTGCTCCACGCCTACGTCTGACCAAGGATGACCTTGGTCTTCCTGCATCCTGGCCTGTTCTGTGTGGTGAAGCCAACATATCGCGATTCATGAGCAGTTTTATAACTTTCGCTTCTAAAGTCAAAAACAACATGCCGAGACCACGTAGCAAAAATCTATTTCCATGTATAGTAGTGCAAATACTCAGGCTACTACTGTTCTTGTTTAGGGGATTTTAGGCCATACGATTGTACGAGAAAGCCAATCCTGTTTACACTGAATGCCACTCAGCCAGCAATCGAAAACGCCATTGCATCACATTCATCCAAATGCGATGACGTCAGTTAATCCCCACCGCTTTCACGTTTGTGCTCTCAAACGGGGAGCAAAACCTGCCTAATATCTTCAAGTTGCCCAACCTTGGGAGGCTACAACTTAAATGATTTGAGACAATCTCAGTCAAATGCTAAAGTACATTTAATCAGACATCTTCGCTCCTTGTTGTTCTTATATTCCTGATATTAGCGTATTTTACTTTTTAATTTCACATTTTATATTTTAATGTACTAAAGTACTGATGGCCTCATCATGTTTGAAATCGACGTTTTTCGGGCTAGTTAGACTTTTGTGCCATTGCACCCTGATGCGTGTTGGTTTGCAGCTTACTTGTTTACCTTATATATGTTGATGCAGTATTTCTTGGTCCTTAGGAAACTGTGCCAGTTTATTACCCGTCACCGAATGTGAGTCGCCCTGCTTCTCAGCTAACGGAAGAGGAGCAAGTTAAAATTGCCCAGCGGATTGGACTCATCCAACATTTGCCTACAGGCACATTTGACGGCAGCAAAAAGAATCGAGAGTAAGTTGCCTTTTTTTTAAATTATTACTTGCTGGACTATGCAGCTTTCCTCGGTTGACGTAACTTTGCCCGTTGCTAAACATTTACCCTTAAATTCCAAAATTTTAAGTACAAAAATATGACGCTCAAATTCCAAAATTCAGTGCTATTCAGTGTACGCACATTTTTGATAAGCAGATGATGAATTATTTAATTTTTGTTCTACTATCTTCTGCTCACATCATTATTTTTGATGGCTTCGTTGAGGGTGCCATTTCAAACTAGGCGGGTCCGGTAGCCTGCTGTATGCGTTAGGCGTCTCCAGTCACTTATGTCATTTGTCAGCGATGAGTTTGAAAAACTGTAGACTTATTTCTTATCAATGGAAAGGACAGTCCCTGGAGGTTCATGAGTGGTGTGCCCGTTTCTAACTCGTGCTGAATAGCCAAAGATTCTAATCCTCTCAAATGCCTATCTTTTCTGAATTGAAGGCAATGAGAGTAGATGTTGTCGCCCATGCTATCGTGTGGTTATCGTAAGTTATAGGCACTCTGACGTAAAGGGCTACACGATCAATGTTTCTGTGGTGGTAATACTGGACTTATTCCTTGACGACCACTCAAGAATGACAATAACAGTCCGGCGATAAAAAGCGAGCTATGTGATTGTGAAGGTTCCATGGGAACCTTGGGCGCAGTGAGCAAAGCATAACCGAGTGGATAGAGTCCTGGCTGGCCTCCAAGCTAAGATGATACGAGAATTGTAATGTGTCTTCGACCTGTGTATTTATGGGATGGGCGTCGTCCAACTTTTATTGCCAAGCCAGCAGCAGTTTCCGTTGGCTGGTAGATATTTAAAAATGCTTGTCATTTTGTAATTTCTACGCTACACTTAGCCAGCTTTTCGGATTTATGAATTTATTGGATTGTATAATTTCCTTTACTCCCTTGAGAACCAGTGTGAATGCTGTGGTAGTTCGTTTTTGTATCCCATATAGTACAGAGTTGGAAGACACCATCAACATTAGATGACACCAGTAACTGTTGTGTGTGTGCACGAATGGCATTTTAGTGAAACTTCTTTCTAACGACGTCCAATGGTCCTGGGAAATAAGAATGTTACGTCAGGTTTATCGTTATACACCAACACTTTTGCATGCGTTGTTGCTGGAATAGTCTCAAAAATAGTATTGTTATAATGAGGTTTAACAGTACTGTACTAGGCGTGACAGTTGTTTAATGATCGTCTGTTTGTTGTTGCAGGTGCGTCATTTGCATGGTGGAATTTGCCATCGATGATCCCATTCGCTTTCTTCCTTGCATGCACATCTACCACACGTCGTGCATCGACGACTGGCTCATGCGCTCGTTCACATGCCCGTCGTGCATGGAACCAGTGGATGCAGCACTTCTTACCACCTATGAAACTAATTGACGCCGCGAACTATCGGCGTGCAATAAGAGACAAGACATTAAAGGTGGATCATTACCCCACACATAAGTGCAGTTTGTTGCGGGTGAAAAATGGCTGTGCTTCTTTTAAGTGTGCACATGTACACTTGTTTGGCTGTCGGTGATGGTTACCCGATACTTCTCCAGTCAGGAGCGGTGTGTGGACCCTGTGTTTACAAACTGTGATCATACAGGATGGGTTTTGAGCGGCCACTTGAAATAATTTTAGTTCCCTGAAGCCCAAGCACTAGCACTCCGCCCTATTAGAAGACGGGTAGCTGTTCTAAAGTCATAAATTGATTTTAGTAAATATTTTATTATTGTTTTTATTATTATTGTGTTTAGTTTTTATTTAAGTTTTCTTTATAGGTAATTTAAAAAGTCTAGTAAGGGGGCATAAGGCTAAGCTTAAAAGCATATACGCCGTCGTCAAGCCCTGCGTTGGTTATGTAACTTGAAACAATAAAGACGCACTTGCCTGTACTGCATACATAAGCTTGAAAGCATTGCTATGGTAACTGCTAATGCTGTCATTGGTGACACTGCGTTTCATAGTGCTGGCACTATGTATCTTCTCTCCCCCTCTGGCCAAGTTTTGGTAGTGGTGGAAATTTATTTATTTAATTTGGTTTCTGAATGACCCCCAAAACCCCTGCAGCCTAAAGCTAGAGAAAATACCTTTTTATAACGTACAAAATGTAAATGTAGTGTGAGTTGTTCAGCAGTTAGATCACAAGAAGACTTAAAAAATTGCCTTCACACATATTTTGTTTTTAAATTTTGTGGGGAAATATGTACAGAAATGGTACGTCGGTTTTTTTTGGCAGTATTAGCAATTTTTTTTTAATCTCAAGTTCTTTTTTTTTATTTAAAGGAACTTTTTTTTTTGTCCACAACTTTTGATTTATTCCTTACCAAAACCACTAGATTCGGCTTGAGGAAGGTTGGTTTGTGTGTTGCCAGTGGGGCTAGCATTTGATCAAGCAGGTTTCGATGAGGAGCAACAGCTTGGCCGCAGGCCTGTGTTGTAATGAGCCGATAAATTGTATTTTCTTTTTCACACAAGAAAGGGATTGTTAGGCCTTCTTAAGAGAATTGTTTCTCGAACCCCTCGACACGGAACCGCCCCCCCCCCCCCCCCAGCATGAACCTGTTTTTTCTGTTATTCAGAACTGCTATTTAAAAAAGAAAACTTTGCCCCAAAATTGACCAATTTTGAAGTTCCATTTAAAGTGGCACTATCACCGATTGAAAGCAGACGAATTCTGACAACATCTAGCGCTGTGTAGTACCATCTAGCGTTTGCTTGCACCAAGCGAAGGAATGCACAACGGCATTTCTTTAAACGAAACAAACAAGCCACGACATCCTTAATTATTGAGTGAAAATTTGGTTCATCTTCGTGCACCTGCGAGCAAGATATAAAGGTTAACAATATCAATGTCGCTAGATGGCGCCACGGTATTTTCGTTCGCGATTTCATAGTGCCACTTTGATTTTGATAGTGCCACTTTGAAAGAAGAAAACTGGTTTTCGGCAGTTTTTTTATTTTGAAGAAATCGGTGCGATCAGGCTTTTTTTCATTTTATTTTTGACCCTATTTTGCTTTACATTTTAGGCATTTGTTAATTTAATGAGAAAAATAGAGATTTTATTTATGCGTCACTAACGATCTTTTTTGGTCAGTAACTGCTATATTTTTGCATTGTTTCTTTCTATTTCCTGTAAAAAAAAAAATCGGTGTAGCGGGAGAACCTGAGAACTAACCTTTTTTTTTAATAGGCCTAGCCTAACAATTATTTTAGAACTTTTTAGCGGTGCCAATATCAAGTTGACATCTTAAATTATTGAGCAAAAACTAATAAAAACTCCCTTTTTTCAGCAAGCCTGCTAAAAAAGCCAAAAGAAAGAACATGGTTCATAAAAATGTGGCACAACTAACGACTCACTTTTCAATTGCAGGCCGGTAAAACCTTTTAGAAGGTTTTAAAGGCCTAAATGTGCAGTGAGTAATAAAATAAAAAGCCTCCCTCCCTGACTTTTTAGAAATAGGCTCGAGAAAGAGCTTCTTTTTTTTTAAGTGGTCTTTTGTGGTTGATTATACAAAAGGTAAAGGACAATGAGTTTTGCAGGCTCGGTCTACAAAACAGGTACCAATCTACAGCTCGCACTACGATAGGCACTAAATCAACGGTAGTTGACGTTTAAGTTGGCCCTCAATAGTCCACACCACGAATCCATGCCTTTTTGATAACTGATATTTGTTGTATTTTGGCCATTCAAGGTTAAACGTTTTGTTTTAAGTGCTTGCAAATGCTTTTAATAATGGCGGATCAACGTTGTTCACCGTTTTCATGATCCCAGTACTAAAATTAACATGTTAGCCAAATTTTAACTGGTTTTAATACCAGTATTCCATTTTACACCGACTCGAAAAAAAACTAGGGAAGAATTTTCTACCAACACCAAGCTGTTAGTTTGTTATCCCTAACAACTTTGAAATCTTCATCACTGAATGTTTTATTTTTGTAGGCTTCTGGCATTGCATTCAAATGCAAAATTTCTGCAACGTACCTGTCCAAACTGATTAAGAATTTTGTACATTTTCAAACTACAATATTCACCAATTGTAAGACCTGTCCATGCATCTCCTACTGTGTCAATGAGTTTTGATGTAACAATGCAAGTATAACTGATATTGGATAATTTGAGCTGCGTTTGGCGTACCATAGTTAAACTTTTCTGTATGCGGCGGTGTTTTGTGACGTCTCGAGTTCCGAGCTGAGAGTGTGTGTGTGCAAGTCGTCTACAGAATCCAAATTATCAAACAGCAGTTCACTAAGAGTGCAAGAACGGCAGTTCATTTGTTCCCTGTTTGTGTTAGCAATAAAGGGGGATTGTTTAAATATGTTTTTTAAAGATGCATCTTTTTTATTATGCCTTTAATTTTAAATCCTTGTTGAGAAATGGTTCTTTTAAAATATAAGTTTTAATTCTGCACTCCCTAAGGGCACTTATATGGATTTATTTTTAATGTTAAAGCGATTAAACATTGAATTTTGGAATGGTCTAAAACAGACAATGATTTTCCGCAGCCATCAATCACAACATTCAGCAGGAACAAATTGTCGTTTTCCGCGGCGAATTAAAAAAAAGGTTATATATATTAAGGAGAAATTAGCTAAATTTTGTTGTCGGATCGTTCGCTTTACTACTGAAAAAGTGTAGTTGCTTGTTCACAACAATTTGTATGCATCTCAACAACCTAGAATTCATACAAAAGTTTAAATATATGCCTAATTGTTGAAAAAAGCCAGAAATAACACAAAATCCTTTGAAATCCACGAATATTTAAGTGTATGTGGGATTTCCGCAAAAATTTCCCCGATTTTTAAAATCGCGGTAAGGGTGGCAACTTGGCATAATACCAAGAAATTCGAATCTAAAACAATTACAGTACTGTTAATTCCACGATTTTTTGAAAATCGCGGAATAGTGGAAAATCATTGATACTGTATCAAATAATAATGTTGGCAATGGATGAGTAATGGTAAAAGGAAGGCCGAAACAATATAGTACAAAACTCCGTAATTAAACTTTATTTTGACAAAGAAACCAACTATACCAGGTACAGAAAGGTAATTCCAGAACGTCTATTAATTATGTCATTGTCCATCTTGCCTTGGGTCTAACTCAAGCCTAAGCAATGAATTTTGATTTATTTCAAATGGCAAATTGTTACCGGAATGAAACAAATGAAGCCTGAAGTTATCAGATTTTTATAGATTAAAAACAGCTTTTGTGCCTCTAGGCAGACTAAAGAAGCCCTCAATTCAACGTGCAAAAGTCATTCTGTTTTTAATGTAAAATCCAGTCAATCCAGACTTGGTTTGTTTTATCACGGTAAATGAATTACCGTAAATCGTGGATTAAACGCCCATGGGCTTATGTAGTTAATTTGGCAAAAATAGGGGAGTGGGCTTTAAATCAAGCATTATCAATTTTCTAACCTTTGTGGACATCTATTACAAAAATTTCGAAGCTTTTGAACGATCTCTGAAAGACCAATTTTTACATCCTTTTAATTGCTGTGAAGAAGGGAGGAGGCCCAGGCCTTGTGCAGGTGCTAAGAACTAAAGGAAGAGTCCACTATTACTACAGGGGAGGAGAAGGGGCCAGTAAACATAGCAAGCAGTACTATCTTTATTATAACTTTTAGGTAATTGTTCAAAGAAAAACGACAATTTGAGGGATGGGGTGGGCTTAAACTCCACTATTTCATGATTTTGACTTTACAGCATTTTTAGAAGGTGGGCTTTAGCTTCAACTGGGCTTTTAATACACGATTTACGGTATTTAAACAATATCGGTCAAGTAGCTTTTTACACTGCTGTACTCGGCTGTCATTGATTATTATCTTTTTCCTAGTGAATGTTAGACTTGAGCAGTAAAAAGACGTTGCCATTACAGACTGGATTGACAGTACCACACACACAGCATTATGATTTTGTTTTGAATAGCAAGGTGCAGCTAGAAACAGGCTTGGCATTTTTTGCAGTATTACATTTGGGAAATACGTTTCCGCATACATTTATTCAAGTCTAACAAAATAACCAACTATCATACACTAAAGTATTTGTTTCAAAACAGTAACATTTGCTTTTATTGTCTCCTGTCCGTACCGATAAAATGGTGGTAACTGAATTTCGTATGTGGAAGCAAGTTGCTTACAGTAGTTTAATTAGTGCTTTGAAAAGTCTGTAAATGGTGTAAGGTTTATCTGTCAACTATAAAGTAGAGGCACTGTCGGTGTGTGAACTGATGATGTACGATTTTATTTATGCAGTCATATTTAAACTACGAAGCTGGAATAAGATATGCGGACGTAGAAATGGTAAACTCATGTTTGTTTAGTAATGACCATTTCTTTGCGGAGGAATTACTTTTTTTTTTTTAAATATGTAAATACAGTAGGCGACATTGCTTCTGTTACACTGCGCAATACAATTTTTTTATTATTTAAAACTCGGAATTGAATAGTTTCGACGTCCTAACGGAAACAGAAGACGATGCCTGCTTAGAGCTAACATAAGAATAAAATGGACTAAATTAGCTTTTGTGTACATAATTCACTAAATTGACTTGAAAGTCGATTAATTACTTCTGATGAGTCCACTGGAATATGGTTGGCTTTAAACTGAATTACAAAAGAAACTTTGTTAAGACTACCGTACCGTAGAACCACTTTTATTTATCTTTTTACTATAACTACATTTTGGTTGGACATTTGTTAGTTCTTCCAAGTGTAGAGATGCTGGATTAGTACTGCTTTTCTGTTTCATCAGATATTTGGCCACAGACGGCTACAAACAAGCAATTTGTACGTATATCTTTATGGTTTGTTATAACTTAAGTTTGTAGTTTTGTGATTTTTCTCCACCATTGCAGCCAGAATTTCACCCACTCTCGTAATTTATAATGGCAGACTTTTTGTACTGAATGAATTTATCCAAGTTAGCAATATCGTACGTTAATCTTTGTCTTTGGTTGAAGAAGAAGATGTAGTTTTGAATTTTTTTAAAATGAAATCTTGATATTTCACAGAGAAATACTGGTGTTATAAGTTTTGTTGCATCCAAATTGTATTTGATTCATAAAGATTAACTCTGTGAACAATGATGTGAAATTGTTCCCCTGAACAATAGTAGCTGTGGCCGTGAAAAATAGATTCTTTGCTTCTTGGGGACTTTTTGAATTTACGAAAGTGGCCTGGTGACCAGGTTTTTTCTTTTTATTTTTATTTCAAAATTCAAAAGTCCTTTGGGAATTTTTATTTTGGGAATTGTGTTCCAAATATAATGTTTTACTTTTTAAGAAGCAAAAAAATTGTGCTAAAAACAAAGTACTACGTAAGTATAGAGTGGTGTAAATGTAGAGTTAGTTACTTAACTTAATTATTTGTCTTGTGCTTTACTCTTGAGTTGCTCGAAATCCAAAACAATAAGATGTTCGTCTCAAAATTAAAATAAAAAGTTTTGACCAGCAGGGTTTTGAGTCACCAGCAAGGGGCCTGAGAAGCAAACATTTTTTTTTGCGGCCTGTAATAGGCAAATTCATTCTCAAAAACATTACTGGTTTTTCAAATAACTAGTGTACTTAATAAGGCCTAATGACATCTATGGCGCCATCCATAAAATGTCGGGCTACTATGGCCGTAGCCCTAGTGCACGAGGTAATATAATTCTGGTGTCATCTCGTACCTCCTGTCCAGCCTGGATAGTGGTACTACATTGCGTTGATTTGTCTCGCATGGTTCTGTAATAGGTACCACTACACAAGTAATATGTTAATTATGAAGGTTTAAAATTGTAAAGCCGATACCCTTCTCTGATTTCATAATGTAGCACTGTTGGGCAACCTTATTATAACATTAGTTTTGTAACATCTTGTAAAAAAAAAAAAAATTAATTTCATAAACAATTTTTTTCTCATTAAAACTGCATCATAAGCATCTTAAGCTAATGTAAAAGAAACAGAAAGTGTCGTAATATGTGTGTTAATTGGCCGAAAGATGAAGGGTTTTGTTGTGTGCATTTGTGCGTGGCAAAAGTTATTATTTGTGAATGTTTCATTATGCTAGTTGATTGAGTGGTGGATGTGATTGTTGCACATCATGTGCGGCTCTTTTCTGACAGAAATAACAACTCCTCGTCAGAGTCGTTGCCAGTCTTTTTTTTTTTGTTACGTTTAAGTGACCTCTTGTCATTGTTTGCTAGTCTCGTAATTTGTGGCCAGCCGCTGAAGTTCGGCAGGCCAATTGTATTTTGTACGAATCGTATGAATTGTACCTCATCTCGTGGAGATGTTGGTTTCTTTTGTAGGAAATCGCTGTGTTTCATTATGACTAGGCACTAGTTGTACAGAAAGAAATCGAAGACAGGTAGAATATAATATTGTAAATAAATTCAAGGTAACTTGATATGAGAACATTGTTGTTTTTTTATTGTTTTGATGAAAATTTCGATTTTGGGTTGCGGTTTGGGTTTTCCATTTTCCTCTGTCTGATGAAGTCGGTAAGGGTGGATGGCCATGACTGCTAGGCAGTAGTCAACAACAAGGTTGGGGCACATTTTTTTAATTATTATTTTTATTTTTTTAGTTTACTCTCTACAAACTTTGACAAGTAGTTTTCTCATTCCAGTCTCTCGAGTCGTCATGCCATCACATAGTGTACCTCTTACAGTCAAGGCATTCCAAAACCACTAAACCCAAGTCACTGTAACTCTTAATTGCTAGAAACAGTGGTACTGTTAAAACACAGCATTAAAGAATTTGTTGTTATGTTGCGGAACCAAACTATATTTACCAATTTACAGTTTCAATGGCTAGCGCTTGGTAGTGGTGGAAGATAATGGGATGTTGCTTGTTGGAGGATTAAAAGACCATACTAATTATGTAGTTATACTAATCTAAAAATTTTGGTATAGGCCCACGTACGATGCAACATTAAGCTTGGGGGGGGGGGTGAAATAAACCAAAAATGCAATTCATACCCATTTCAAATTTAAATAAAATCGTCAGCTTTCCCTGATCTACATCACGTTTCCAACCCTTTCCCCCTTCTTACACCTACACATGGGGTGGGTGTAGCTGATAACCCCCCACACCCAGCCACGGGGCCAAATGTTTGTTGCGATCAGGCCAACTATTTTCTTGGTCAGTTCTTGGAATTCACCGATTTCTTGTCGATGCAAAGCTTCGTATTTAGCTACTTTTTATTTATTTAATTGGAATGGTTGCAATGCCCCAAGGAGCAATTAAGCAGTAAATTATATGAAAAAAAACGACAAGAGGAAAGAAAGACCATAGGAGCCACAGACGCAAGGGCATTCAGATAGAGTGGCTGAAAATCTGAGGCTGTGAAGTAGCTTTGAGTTTTCCAACGAAGCCAAGTTCAGGGTGTGTAAGTACAGTCTCTTCGCTTAAACTACTGTATTCCATTCAACAAAACTGCGTGGAAACATGTTCGTTCTTGTTGCACTGCAATATTTTCACCTTTCTGGTATGGGCACGATGCCCCACAAAATCGGATCTTCCACAGAAGGTAGCCAACTACAAATAGTTAAAAATGCCACTGTCAGGGAAATTCCTTCTTTGGGGCGTTGTCGAGTCTGCTGTAAATGAAGAATGGATGGTAATAAACGTAGGGAGCCACACGTAAATTTGAAAAGTGTTCACTTCTTGTTCTTGTAATTGTGTGACACGGTTTCAGAAAAAAACTACTGCACCTACCTAAAATCTGAAACATGATCTAAGCCAGAAATTCCCTTGGCCTTCAACCTTACAGAGACCACTTTTTCGATTGGCTGAGCCGTTCCGGAGTTACAGGTCCCTGAACGATCATTTTGATTGTTTTATATTGTTTTAGCCATTGTAATTAGCAGGAACAAATGAACACGAGCCCACAGGAACATGTTCACTTGTTCCTGTAATTAGGGAACAATGCCATTCAGCAAACTCCAGATCCATTTTTCATGCATGTGTTATGTCTGCTAAAAAGTTGATTGTTGAAGGGCAAAATGAAAGAATCCGTGTTTCTGCTAAACGCATATATATTTAATCCAAACTAAGCTGTTTTTAATTTCGAGCTAGAAACGATAGAATGGCGTATTTATTTCGCAAATGCAGGCTTTCAGAGCTGAGTTGAATTGTTTCAAAGTGGCCTGCAACAATCGACTGCATGCAGAAACCTTTGTAGCGCGATGCCATAGCCGTAAAAAAGGTACACGGATTACAAACAAAAACGTCAAATGTGCCGTAAAAAAGGGGGTTTTATGATTGAATTTTCACTTGTTAAAATGAATACGGATAAAAATTGATGATTAATTGAAATAATCAAATTTACAATTGAAAAAATTCCATCTGTTTAGGTGCTGTTGTGCTTTACCAGGAACAAATGAACATGTTTGTGGGCTCGTGTTCATTTGTTCGTGGCTTTTTACCAATCATATATTTAAAACGTAAAGCACAACAGCACCTAAACAGATGCAATTTTCTCAATTGTTAATTTGATTATTTCAATTAAAAATCATCAATTTTTATCCGTGTTCATTTTAACAAGTGAAAATTCAATCATGTAACCCCCTTTTTACGGCACACTTGACGTTTTTGTTTGTAATAAGTATCTAGTTTGAAAAACGGAAAGATTTTCATTACAATTTGTTAATGCACGTAATGCAGTCTGTAAAACTGATATTGTAAAAATGTTTCCAACGGCACTTTACAAGGCCAGAAAATGGCAAATATGCGTCAGCTCACAGCACTTCCCCAAACGCCCAAGCTGTTATTGGTTCCTCCCTCCACACCGTTCGGCTAAATGGTTAGTGTCCCCCTCAGTTCAAACCCTTACTTACACCACTGAGTGGACACCTTGCTTTGTTACTTGCAGGAGTGTCGCTTGGTAAGCATAATTGCACTAGAATAAAATGCACCCTTATTCCAACATTCGACTGCATCCCATGGAAAATATGGGGCAAGGTGGTGTCATTGAGTACAACTTTCTAGTGTGGCAGACTTCCAGAGTTCGAGCCTGACCTCAGCCACCCCAGGCATATCCTGGAAGATGAGGTCCCTGGGATGCCTCGTGCTCATGTCGATTGTTGCTTGTATCACATCCTAGGAATTTACGATTGACATTATCTAGCAAAATTGTCCTTGTTTCCTTCCGGCACCATGGCGTCAGCAGGGAGCGCGTCAAATCTCCAAAGCATCCCATGGAAAATTAGTGTTTGCAGCATTTAAGGTTTAACGGAAGGTAACAAGTGGGGAAAAATGGAAAAATAATCCGTGAAAAGATACGGAAAAGCGTTGGTAATGTGTGCGGGCACTGTATTTGTTTGCCAGATTTTGTTCTTTCCGATTCTAAATTCTAATGGATGTGTGTGAAGCATAGGAACGAATATATTCAAGTGTTGTTCTTTAGCCAGTTTGTTTTGTTCACTTTCCTTCAACTTTGGAAACAAAACGATTAAACGGATACTAGCAAAGGTAGGCTTTTTTTCTTTTTTTTTTTTCTATCTGTAAACCTATATGCTAGTTTGTTGACCGAAAAAAAGAACTTCCACCTGCAACTGAACTTCACAATGTGCACGAGTTGCCAGAAGAATATGATCATACGAGTTGCTAGATCTTGAATTACTATGGTGTGGAATAAAGTAAACTATTTTGTAAATAGCCTCGTAGATTAGAAAGTTAACCAGATACCACATTTTACCTCTTCCAAACCTACCCGGGGTGCTGACGAGAGTTGCCTTGTAATAGTAGCCGCGAATACCGCCTGGGCCCCGCATAGGCTTGGAAGAGGTAAAGTGCAAAAGTTAGTAATTTACTTTTATGGTAGCAGTATGTATGGAGTGTTGTGCCGTGGATATAAATATAATAGGCAATGAAACATAATTTTGAATAAATAAAAGAAAAAAAAAAGAGAAATAAGAATTCGAGCGTGAAGTGTGTATGAGAAGTGCAAAAAAAAAAAAAAAAGACGTATCGTCACGACTTGTGGAATTCAATGATGAATTTTTTTTCCGTTTATTCCTCTTGTCATTCTTGGTTGAAGTTATTTCCCTAATGTTTTTAGATCATAGTGTGTATTGTCATTGATTGTCATTGATTGTCATTGATCATAGTGTGTATTGTATTGTATTGTTTTTGAGGGGGGGGGGGAGGTGAGGACAAAGAACACAGGCCCATAAGGGCCAAAATTCACGATGGGGGAGAAAAATATTAAAAGAAACAAAAGCGTAGATATTAGCCCCACGGTGTTTCGTAAATGTTAAATTAATTATTCCGGGAAAAAAATGAAAATACCAAAGGTACAGCGTTGACTGTAGGGGGTGGGAGAGGATTGCCTCAAGAATGGAATGTTGGATTTTATGATTAGCTTCTTGTCTACTATTGCATTTTTAATTGTGAATATTTTAAAGTTTACATTTTTAAATTGAAAAAAAAAACTCGTCGACTAGTTTCTATGTGCTGTCATACAACAATAAAATTTGGATAAAAATTAAAAATAACGCCGTTTGGTAGAGCACTTTAGCAAAAGTATTTGCCACCATCTTGTTTTTTGTGAGCTTCCGGTGTGATTTCCGGTTTCGCAAGTAACTAAGGACGCACGTGTTCGTTTGTAACCATCATGTCTAACCAAGAATCAGAGGTGGGAAAGTTAGAAAAAAACGTAACAAAACAAAGACAAAATTCGTAGTCTAGAAATGAAAATCTAAATTGCTGTCATCCGTTTTTATTTTAGGTGATTTTAACGTCTGACGGCGGAGGCCTCAGTTGGAATATGTGCTTATGGGATTCGAGCACAGGCGCTGCAATTAAAAGTTTAAAAGGTGGTTTGAGTGCTCCACGTACAGCAGCTCTTATTGGACAACAATACCTTATTAGTGCACAGATTGATAAACCATTGTTGCACGTTTGGACGACTCATGGAAAGGTAGCCTATGGCAACACTGAAAATTTATGATTTGTGACGAATGGCACGTACCTTGAACCGGTGACGAATTTTTTGACTAAGAGGCAAAAAAAGGCAATCACTGAAAGACCCCGTTTTGTACCCGAAAATTTGGGGTTTTTTTGGCTTACCGGAAGAATAGTGACTCCTCTCCGATTAGCTTCTCGTTGGGCTAGAATGATGTAAAATGATCAGCTGAACAACATTTTCCCATAACATTTTTGGGGCAAAGGCTTAGTTTGGCCGTCAGAAATTAATGAAAGCCGCACTGTAGCACTGACAGACATACAAGAGTTCCATGTTCCCAGCTGACATCTTTTTCCCGTAAACAGTTCAGATAAGTGGGTTGTTATTGTCAGTTTAGTTTAGTTTTGTTGTTATTATCGTTAGGTTAGGTTATAGGTACCGGCTTCTGTTTGGCGTTTCACTTGTAACGAACTGGTTGGGATTTGGCGTTTCACTTGACGGACTTTGGCCCAGTTGATGCTTTCCTGCGCGGCGTCGTTTGCCTCGAGCGTGCCTGCCGGCAACAAGATGGCGTCACATCCTACCTCCCGTAATGCTAACTTTGGACCTAAACCACGGCCAAACGGTGCGTTTGCCCCAAAAATGGAAGAGGAAAACATTATTCAGCAATTAATTCTTAGTCCATTAAAAAAAAAAAAAAAAAAATCGGACGGGAGTCATTATTCTTCCGGTGTTCCATTTTTTTTTTAAATGAACTAAGAATTACATGCTGAATAACGTTTTCCTCTTCCATTTTTGGGGCAAACGCACCGTTTGGGCATGGTGAAGGGTCAAAGTTAGCACTTCGCGAGTTTGGCGTGGCGTTATCCATAGCCGACGCCACGCAGGGAAGCATGAATTAATTGCCCCACTATGAAACAACAAACCCCAACCAATTCCTTACAAGTGAAACGCCAAACAAAAGCCGGTGCCTATAACCTAACCTAACCGACAATAACAACAAAACCACACGCAACTGACAACAATCCGCCTATCTGAACTGTTTATGAAAAAATGATATATAAACTATCCGAGACACAAACGAACGCGGTGAGGCTAGAATGCAAAGAGTCTGGTTTTGATTAATTTCTGTAGGCCAAACGAAGCCTTTGCCCCAAAATTGGTATGGGAAAATGTTGTTCATCTGATCATTTTACGTAATTCTAGCGCAACATGAAATTGATCGGTGAGGAGACACCTATTCTTCCCATAAGCCCTTTTGAGAAAGGGGGTCCTTATCCCGCTTAAAATTCGTCCCTGCTTTGAACCTAGCGCTGCTTGAACAGCCCATTGAAAACGCTGTTTTCTTCCCTATGAATACCAAACACCAGGGATTCCAAGGCAGGGGGAGCAGGAATGCTAAGGGAAAGTATTTAGACCACACAATGGTTGGAATGTGCAGGAATCTGACCAAACAATGGGGGAAGGTTGGCGGGGTCATCAGATTTTTTCATTTCATGCAGCCCAGTAGAAGTATTTTATTTGTGCATGCGGAAACCAGCTAGACCAGCATATGTTACACCAGCGGTTATAGCTATTAGTATTTACTGAAATCAATCCACGCGCTAGACGTTTCCACGGTATGGATGATTGAGGTTGTCTGGTACGTTACAGTTTGATCACAGCACATTTTGAATTATTACTAAATGGCATCGGTATAGCTGTTGCGTCACTGTGTGTGCTATGTCAGCTTTGGCCATCAGCTCTCTCGCTGCATTCTCATTTGTGGCGTTTCCTGTAGCAGAAAGCGTGCGGCGCTTCCACCAGGCACCAGCCGAATTGGCTGCTGGTCAAATATTTAAATCGCCAACTTGCTAGTGGCCTGTGGATTTCTGCACCCATAGTGGGAAGTTTGAATCGCCCTAAACGTTCACTGCACAGCAGGTTGAATAAACCAATGACCCACTTTGTATCCCGTCTCTGGAGTCTTTCTACTTTGTCGTTGTCGTGTTCAAGTCTATCCACCACTCTTGGTTTGCGTATTCGATGATGCTTCTAACAAGACTACAGTACAGTTTAAAGAAAATCTTTGATGGACCTCGTCAAAGATATTTCGAACTGCAGCGTATCATTGTATCGTTGAATCAGTGTATCATTGCGTAGGATTTGGCTACAACCCTTTGGACATGTGTAGAAAAAGAAAGACTACCTTAAAGAATGATGCTAAGATGCCTCTGGGAAGACTTACCTTTTAGCAGCTTATTAGAACCATAGAGCCTGAGTGTGCTAGTGTAAGAGTCCATTTTAGAACCAAGTCATAAACTGTGTGTAGACGTTGGTTGCCTGATCTTAGGACACAACATTTATTTTCATTCTGACTCGTATGTAACATGATGAATGCTGTCTTGGAGGATAGGATTGGTATCAGGTGTGTTAGAGGGTGCATAAAGTTTCGTGTCGTTCATGAAAGTGCCGTGGTAAACTGGAATATTGGAGAATAGGGATTTGATGAACAAACCCCAGAAGCAGAATATTTTCAGCCGATCTGCGACAAGCTTTTTGCAAACTAAAAACGGTCTGCGGGTGGCCGGAAGGGTGTGAAGATGGAATTTGCATTGTGCAAAATTTTGAGTTAGGCCCATTTGGGTTCACGAACAAGTTTCTTGCGAGAACTTTTTTTCTAGACCTTTGGAGGTTGTTTTTGCTAAACAACTTGAGAACGACCAAACCTATCAACATGACAATAGCACCATTCAAAAGCTCACGAAAAAACGGTTAAAATGGTGTATTTGAACGTCAAAATCGGTCATTTTTTGGCAAAATAATCGCAAAAAGAAGACTAAGAAAGAAAAAAGTCCAGGATAAATCATACTGCAACACTGCCAGCCGTACTACAACGTAGCGTCGCGCCGATTCTGCTACAGGGAACATAACAAATAACAATGGATCCACCACATTTTCTTGCGGAATCCGCTGCGGACTGGTGAAGGCTGTGATACAGCCCTGTAGATTTGCTACAGGTTTTCAAGATTGTGCGTGGCCTTGAAGGTGCCGATCTTGGTGATTTTATTTTATGCTGCCCCACCTGTTGGAACCAGAAGCCACGGACACAAACTTCAGAAGCAGTACGCGAGACTTGACGTACGGAAGTCCTTTTTTTTCCCAATTGCACTGTAAGTGCCTGGAACAACCTCCCATGTCGTGTTGTCAAGGCTCCCAGCTGTAATTCTTGGAAAGAACGCTTTGACGGATTGTAGTTTCTTTTTTCCAGCTGTGTATTTCATATTATTATTATTATTATATTTCTCCCTCAACTGAGCATCTCTGGTATCTGAGAAATTTACCGATCCCAGCCAGAAGTTTTCACCGGATGCCTTTGGCAGCCAGGCAAATAATAAGTGTGAGGAATGGTATCGTATGCTTTTGCAAGATCAAAAAGGAAAAGTGTCAACTTGGAGGCCCTCATTAAACCATTGTGTTACTTTATTAAATTGTGGGTTGTTGACCTCCCAGGGATTTTCCCGAATTTGTGGGTATGAAGTTTGTTGTTGTCAGTAAGAATATATAGTATTTGTTTATGGATGATTTTTTCGAAAATTTTGCATGGAATACTAGATACGTTAATTGGTCTATAGTTGGGTGGGTTAGTCTTGGATTCTCCTTTGTGGATGGTGGGAACGTGATCAGTCTTCTACTGAGTAGGTACTTTGCTCTGACAAATTGACTTCTGGAACAGTGCAGTTAATGGCCAACATAGAACAGAGGCTGACTCTCTCCGAATAACTGGATGGATACCGTCTGGAGCTGGAGCAGGTCTGCTGTTGAAATTGAGCCTTTTTGTATTCACAAGAGAGAACTTGACTTGTTAGCTACCTTTTCTTTAAGCAAATGACCAGGGAAAGGTTTTAATGTGAATCTTTTTTTATAAGTTAAAACTACTGCCACATGTTTTAAAAATACTAGTCCGTTTAACTAAACATCAAATTGTCTATGGCTGTATTAGGCCAAGCCTTTACATGGTCTCCAGGAACAGTGATTTTTTTCAGCTTGTTAAGTGTGGTTTACGCACATGCGAAGCAACCAAAGAACCCCTCACAATCCTGTTTGCACGCAACTTAGAGCCAAGCAAACGCAATAGATTCAAATCTCTCGCCTTCGATTGGGCCAGGCAACGCACGACGGTATGACGAAAGCGCCAATCAACGATCAAGAGGGTGTAGCATCACATCACTACGTACTCATTAACGAAGGTGTGGGAGAGAAGGCTCTACAAGTTTAAAACAAACCCAGAAAAAAACAAGAAAAGGTGTTGCAGTGCGAGATAATGAATAGAAATGATCGGAGAACTGCTTGTACTGTCTGGGAAATTAAACCATTTCATTTCGCAGAGGTCATTGTGCGTCGATGTGTAGTGTGTTTTAACAGATTTTGTTGATAGTCTGATTTTAACTAGGTTATTTATGGGTTTTGGGTGTAGGTAAAGAACCAACAATGTTAGTAAATTTCTGGTTTGTGTGTTTACGTGCAGCTAGCTATTTTAGCTCTTTGCATGTAGTGGACTAGTGGCATCTAGTATAGCCAATTTGCACGTCTCTAGTGTTACAAGCGTTTATTCACAAGCAACATTTACGTGAGTATTGGTCGCATTTTCTTTCACGTCATGTTGTTGTTTCGCATGTGCATAAATGAGGCTTTAGTCACAAGAGACTAAATTGTCATTTTCTGGGGCCAGTTTTAAAGCTTAGCCTATACTGAGGCAAAAAAGAGCTTTGTGTTGATATTTGTCAAGGTTTTCTGGATAGTAAACAAATTCTTGCTTGTGTATGACACGATTTGTGTGCATCATTTTGCAGGGCTCCCAGTCCTATATATATATCTTGTTTTTATGATTCCTATAAACCTCCTGTAAATCATGAAATGCTCCTATATTCCCTATATTTTTCCGTTCCAAACTAAAATATTGCCCTGTTTGTGGTGTGTTTCCATCCTACGCTAGTTAGTCTGGATTCGAAAAAAGAACATCGATATTTCCCTTCTGTGGCTCTGTAGTATGGTATGAAAACTAAACGTGAATTGGTGAGCGGACAAATAAAACTTGTACCAACCGTTTATGTGAACTAAAAAGTATTATTTTATGTTTTCTATTGTATCGCAGGACAACAAAAAATATTGTTGTCCTCCAATACAATCTGACACTTGTCCCACTGCATCCAAGCTAATAATTTCATTTTTTATTTATTGAAATTGGCTGCGAGCCCTGTTTTGGAGTGCACGCTAAAGTTGTGATTTCTTTTACTGTTAACAACCACCTAAGGATCGAAAGTACTTATAACCCACAATAATTCCTTGTGTTTAATTAGATGAACATGGTACGCAAGTTACCAAAATTGTCCCTTGAACGTCACAAATCAAGGTGCGAATTTTCGGTGGGTCTTTTATCTTTTTGAAAGATCTCCCACTTTCCTCAGGCACTTCGAGCGTTGAACGCCTTTTGACTTGGAGAAACGGGAGCGCTTGAGGAAGGAGTAACGCTCGAAGTGCCTGAGGAAGGTGGGAGATCTTTCAAAAAGATTAAAGACCCACCGAAGATTCGCACCTTGGTTTGTGACGACCAAGGGACAATTTTGGTAAATTGCATACCATGTTCAGTTAATTTCTGAGTTACCAAGTAAAACAATGAGCCTTTCGGCCTATCATATTCCTTGTATATTTGGAATTATTGAACAATTTTCAATTTTCTGGGATGTACACAATTTTTCAAATAGTCCCATACAAGGTACATTGCCATACCACAAGAAATTTGAGGCAAAAAAGCGATGCTGTTGGTTCTACACACAAAGAAACCGTAAACTGCTCAACTACCTTTTTATTAACTTTTTTTTTTCAAATCCAGGAACAGCTCCATATGAAAATGATATCTCCAGGTCGAGTTATTGCTTTGACTGTTACCCCAGATGGCCTCTACTGCATCGCAGCCGTTGAAGAAAAGCTCCATGTCTGGCAGGTAAACTACCGCTATCTTTCTGTCGGCAGGCCTTAATAGTTATAATGAAGGTGTTGAATTTTACGTGAGTAAGCAGCTACAACAAAAGTTGTGGAGAGACTTTTAAAGTTGGTGTATAGGTTGAATTTGTGTATCAGTGGTTCTCAGCCATTCATTGAAGGTCACGGATCATGTGCTTTCAGGTTTCGTTTTATGTGTGTACTCTTTTGGTTTTATGTTAATTTGTGATTAATTTCCCTGAATGATTGAAACTATTGTTGTGTTCAAGATGTATGAATAATTGTAGCGGAAAGTAAGGCTATACTGATACAGGATTGGTTCGGTTGTCGATATCGCGGGTATCGGTATCAGCAACTTGTGCTGGAATATCGATAACTCTAAAACCGTTTACGACATTTTGCTCAGGAAAGCACCAAGCTTCTCCGTAGCAATCATTTAACTGTTGGTAACTACTTACAAATTTTTTTTATTTCAACTATTATTGGACTGTTGAAGAAAACTTTGAAAAAACGAACCATAGTACTTTCAATGTTGGAAAAATTCCAACACATGCAATCGCACAGAAATTCAAAATCAAACAAATACTCCCGAGTTGCAAATTTTCGACAGGCTGCAATGTTTAAAGATGGGGAAAAAATAGTCCTCCTGTGTTCATCAGGCTACAACAAGAAGCTTATTTACATTGTCCGACTTGCATCGATCGTTATTTAGAAATGACGACTAGGACGCGACTCTGGCACATAGCCTCCCTTATTTGTGGTGAGAAGCAACGAATGCTACCTCGTAATATTTTAGCATCATCTTGTTAGCAGTAAAGATTTTTCTACAATCGTGACGTGAAAAAACAAATTTTGATCGCATAAATCATCGTTGGCACCTCACTTCCCGCCAGGATCGTGCAACAATAAGTGTTACGTGAGCAAAGCCCTTTTGCACAATGGTGTGTTTCTGATTGAATTCCGCAAATGCCGTAATGTTTCCATCCCTTCTGCTAGTTCTGCCTCGCTACGCTGTGATCGATCGACAAGCTTTCGGCAAGGTTAAAGTTTCTCCACTGTTCAGATCAAGATCAGATTGGAATCAAAACTGCTGATAGGTACAGCCTTATTTGAAATGAATCGGACAGTGGGTTTGAAAAGTTATTGTGGGAACAGATATCCAGCCAGACAGACATAAGTACAGGATGAGAAGCGCCCTCAACGTCTTGCGCACTCGCTAATAATATGCTACAACGATACCATTACTGGATCAGATCGGTTGCCAGTATTTGTGGTATCGGATCAGAAACAGCAACTTTTGCAGAAACATTGATAACACTGGAACCGTTCGAGATAACGACGTGCGGCTTGAGGCGTTTTGGCTTGAGGCTCCAGAAATTACTCAGATATCCACCTAGCTATCTTTTAACTGTTCATTACCATTTTAGAATTTTTCATTTTAATAATTATTGGACTTGTGAGGAAAACTACCCTCTCTATTACAACTGCTGATACACAAAAAAAATTAATCACTCAATGTAGGAAGTATTGGTACCAGTATCGGCAACATTTTTAAAACATGTTGGATCAGTGCAGCCTTAGCTAGTAGGCTAAAAAGAATGGCGCTGACACCTGAAAGATGATTTTTTTTTGCTGCATTGTTGAGATTGAAATTTCCCAATTTTGAGCTACATATAAATTTGCAGCCCTAGTTGTATTGCTGAAGTGCAAAACTACTTTGGCATTCACAACCCAAATCTTGATAGTTAGGGATGTGCGATACTCGACAAATTCGAGCCGAGCCGAGTATGAAACTTGTACTCGAACTCGGCTTGCTGCTCGCATCCATACTCGAAAAAATAGAATCCGGTGAAAATGTAATAACTTCGTCAATTTTTGACCGATTTTGACATTCCAATATAGTAAATCAATCGTCTTGATGAGAACTTTCCAGTGGTGCAGGTTAAAAGTCAATAACTGAAACCATTTGCAATGTATATCCTTAAAACTGAAAAACCATGACCCACACAGTCAACTAAGCACCATCTTTGTTCCTATTATCTTAACAAATTAAAGGGAAACTTGCAAACAAAATATTTCCATCAAATACTCGAACTCGGCTCAATACTCGAGTCTTCTGTTGCAAACTCGGCTCGGCTCGACTCAAATTAAAATTTTTCTACTCGCACATCCCTATTGATAGTGGTGTAATCTTCTATGTATAAAAACCTGCGATTTACCACCACTGTTGGTTTATACTTCGTTTTGCATTCTGAGTTGCTGTTAACTTCAGTATAACTAAAAAACCTTCATCCAAAGCTTAATCAAATGGAGTCAGAATTGCAGCTGTACTTCTTTGGAAGTAACACTGCCATTAAAATTTTGATCCTTGGATTGTAGCCCTAATTGTGTCTTCCAGTGCTTCAAAATGGATGAACTCTTACTGTTGCACTTAGAGCCAATTTTACAGTATGCCTCGGTTGGTTATGATCTCCGGTCTGTATGATTTTCACATTGGCAAAATAAATAAAACTTAACTCCTTTGATATTGTTTGCAGATTGCAACGGGAAGTTTGTTAGTGGTTCTGAGCCGCCATTACCAGCCCATTACTTGTGTCAGAACAACAGATGATGGGTCTTATTTTGTGTCTGCTGCTCAAGATAGCTTGGTGCTCGTATGGTCATTAGCCAGGTAAAGAGGGAAATGTTATATTTACAATGTGTTCTGCATCCATATGTGCCAGCTATTGGCTGCTATAAGTTTGTTGCTGAGAACAATTTGGTGAAATTTGTGTTATGCTTTATGCACTTGTTTTGGAAGAAGAATTTAGCAAGTTAACTGGGAAAGAATTCTTCCATTTTAGAATTATTTCTATCGTTGAGTGCATCATGTGACAAGCTAACTAATGAAAAATAGTTTGCCACATACAATATAGTGTACTTTAGTGCAGAAGGTTGCTTCAAACATTTGCAGACTTAGCTACATTATAAACAGCCCGTATGGCTGCTTGTACTGAACTGGCCTTACAAAAAAAACTGCAATGAAAAATGTGTAAATGCCGGAGTTTGCGATCAAGCTCGTTGCAATAATGCGCCTGATTTAAGTTTTTAGGTTTTGTTAAATAACTTGAGAGTGAGAATCACGCAAGGGATCAGGAGCAGATTGGTACGGTCAGAGGCCAAGTGGAAAGCCAAGAACTCTCAGCCAACAGGCCACAAACTTAACAGGGTCTGTTGGTGTCAATTTCAACAGGTGCAGATTAAGGGAATGACAGCGATAGCTCAGATTGCCAGTGTACTATAATATCAATTAGCTCTCACCCACAAAGATCAATTGGTAAAAATTATCCTAGGCCTGGGTGTCAACCATTCAGTAGAATGGAGCCCCAAACAAGCAAACGTTTCTGCTATTTCGCTTGCTGAAACCGTATTCGTTTAGCCCTTGTTATTTGCCCTAGCAAGCGTAGCCTAGCTCTCATCCACAGAGTATTCTCTACTGACGAGTCCAAACAAGGGCGAAACAGTCTGCCTCGAGATCTTTTTGGGTGAAAGGTAATGGATATTAAATGATCAATTGGTATAAATTATCCTAGGCCTGGGTGTCAACCATTCAAACAAGCAGACCTTTTTGCTATTTCACTTGCTGAAACCGTATTTGTTTCGTACTTGTCAGTGTACTATAAAATGTCAAATGTAACTATTCAATTTTTTTAAGAAATCGAGAAAAAATGGGGTTGCAAATGTTTATTGTTGGTTTGATCTCAAAACTTATCAAATAAAAAAAAACATTTATTAAATCTGTCGTTGAAAGTTAAAACAAATATAAAACAAATATTTGCAAACATAGTAACTTACTTAATTTTCCGCGCTCTCCTAAAAAACTTTCGTAGTTTGAGACCACTTGAGTCCAGAGGCCAGGAGGGAATAGCAACCCTTCCATCCCTCTTAAGTTCCCTAATAGTCCAGGAAATTTCCATAACAAAAAAAACCACGTACCTGTTTTCTGCGACAGTCATCAGTGTACAACGTATATTTAAGCATAGAAAAATGATGGAAAAAAAATAATTGTAATACTATAGTGCGTTTCACCTGTGTCATTTAATGGAACAAAAATCTGTCACATCTTACCACAGTGTTACAATTTCTGACACTTGCATTGACCAGTCCTTGAAAAATTCTGGAAAACTCACAGACAAAAAATCCTGGGAAAGGTTACAGATGAGTACGAACCCTGATTATATAAGTGATGCTTGTGATTTGTGGGGGATGGTCCCGATAGTCTTTTCTTCCTAGTCTAAAGGTTTTTAGGAGTAGATGATAATGGGAGCGAAAAAGTTAATCAAAATTGTATCATAACCAGGGGTGGCACAGAGAACAGTCCGTAGGACCTAACACTGCAGCCTGTAAGGTAATTCTACCCCGCAGATCATCCCTAATTCTGAGCAGCGATCCCACAGCCTATGTCCAGTTGTCGAACTTGTGGTTGTGATTATTTTCGTGTAGAACCTAGTTAAAAATTGTCCTATGTTGATTTTTCATCTACTAAGTACATGTGAAAAATATCCCAAGTTCTGCAATTGGTCTAAGAAAAAGGTGACTCAAAGTAAATGAAGAAGAGGTTTTGTTTTGTTGAATCAATGTCAGCTAGGTCAATAGAAGCTGCTGGCCTTGTCTCCCGATTCCTTACCAATTCTTGAAAGGGCGGGTAGTCAATGTCTATTAGCATTGCTTGGGTGAAATGATATTCCAGCTATATTGACTTAACTGGCCTGGAAAGAAGGGCTGGAGTACGAATGGAAAGGTACAACGTGTATATGATGATATAGCCAAATGCTTAATTGAGTGACTATTAGTTTCGTTACTTAGGAAAAGGTTTCTTCATTATACCAAACCCAATTACAAAGGTGTGCATCAGGCTTGGATAATTAAAAAAAAAAGTAAATGTAATTCAGTAGGCCTATAGTTAGTTACAATTCTGCTGTAATTGCAATATTGCAATTAAAAAATAATCAGCAGGGTTATTGTAATTGTAATTTGTGGTCAAGTAATTGTATTCATTTGAAATTACAAATTGGAAAAAGTTTAAACTACCGCTCCCCCTCTTAATTACCTATTTCGGAAAATAAACTTTTCTTGAAAAATTAGTTCTGTGTTGTCCGAAAATATTTAATGAATTTTTAGATCCTTGCCGCCATTTGGGAGTTATTTTTTTGCTTGGTGAAAACAGAAGCTTGTGTTGCATCACAACATTTTGTGATCCTCCCCCCCCCCCCCCAAAAAAAAAAAGATCCCCACACTGTCACATTCCGTGAATCCCCCTCATGCGAGTCGTCATTTGTATTTTTGTAATAGGAGATTCCATTTTTCGTTAAGTTGTAATTGTAATTCAGATATTGTAAGTGAATGGGAACAGGATTAAAGTAATTGTAATTATATTAAGCCGTTGTAATTGTAGTTGATTACATTTAAAAAGTAATTTACCCAAGCCTGGTGTGCATCAAGATTTTAATTTTGATCATTACCTTATTTGTTTTATATTCATTTCTTTTCTTTTCTGTAATAGTGTCCTGTCTTCAGAAAAAACAATCACCATCAATCCAATGCACGTGTGCTCACAACATTCTCTACCAGTTACAGATATTCATATAGGCATAGGTGGAATAAGGGCTCGGTTTGCTACTTGCTCGCTTGACCAAACCTGTAAGGTAATTATTTGTGTTTTTGGAATTTGTGAAATATTTTTGCAGTTACTTGAGTATTTTGCAAAAATATTTTGCAACTGGAAACTCTTTTAGTGCCACCATTTTTGGGGCACATTCCTTGTTAAATGTTTTTCCTTAAAAGTTCATAGAAGAACATTTAACAAGGTATATGCCCCAAAAGTGCGAGTACCGTAAATCGTGTGTTAAACGCCCAGTTCATGCTAACGCCCACCCCCCCCTAAAATACTTGAAGGTCAAAAATCGTAATAAAACGTTGTTGACGCCCACCCTTTAAAAATAATCGATTTTCAGTGGCAAATTTAACTAACATCTAATTCAATTTTAACGAAATCAACGTTTCATCCACTTAAATCTTGGTTTTTCTGTGTCTAAATTAAGTAAAAGCTTCATACGTTTAACAAAATCAACTTTTAATCCAACACGATTCACGGGAGCGTTTGTAATCACGGAAAATTTAGAAATATTAGGCCTAACGATCGATCATTGACGTGCGTGATCTGGTTTCAGTCTAGCAAAAACACAATGCCTTTATTCTCATTTATTCACAAATTTAGTTTATTAAATTATCCTCCTTCCAATATCTAACATAATTCAAAGTTAAAACTAATTTACAATCACACCAACCTTGAAAACAACAACGCGATTCACGGCCGTGAAGCACATTCTGTGTTGACGCAAATTTCCAAAAAAAAGTGATCCGGCTAACACCTGAGATCCAAATGGCCGCGTAAAAAAACAACACTTTTTTTACATGGTCATTTCGGATCTCGGGCGTTTTGCCGGATCACTTTTTTTTTGGGAGATTTGCATCAACACAGAATGTGCTTCACAGCCGTGAATCGCGTTGTTTTCAAGGTTGGTGGTGATTATAAATTAGTTTTAACTTTGAATTATGTTAGATATTGGAAGGAGGACAATTTAATAAACTAAATTTGTGAACAAATGAGAATAAAGGCATTGTGTTTTGCTAGACTGAATCCAGGTCACGTACGTCAATGATAAGCCTAATTTTGTTTACGATCTTGTTCCGCTCATGTTACCGAAAGTTTGTATGGTAAGAAATTAGTTTTATCTACGAATTATGTTAAATTTTGGTGGTGAGAGTATACAAGAACCTAAATTTGTGAATAAATGAGAAAAAAAGACATTGTGTTAATGCTAGATTGACTCCAGATCACGTACGCAAATGACTACATTATCGCCGATTTTTCTGTGATAGAAAACTCCCTCCCTGGATAGAAATTAGTTTAGAAAATATATAATACTTGTTTATAACGCCCACCCCCCAATTTAGACAAATTAATTTTACAAGCCCATGGGTATTTAATACACGATTTACGGTAATAAAAGAGACTTAAGAGGAATGACTTAAAGCTGTGACGTGCAACATGCCAAACAAGCTTATCAGGCATTCGATTGGTGAAAAGTCTTGAAGTAGCTGTGTTGCTCCATCCCGAAGAATAATGCAATGATTATCAAGTTGGCAGATCTGAAAAATTGCCGTTCAAGAAGTGTGAATACACCAGTCTGACCATGAAGCTAAGGCTCGCACGCACACACGTTTGTGGACCTGTGCAAGTTGCTACCCATAAAGGCAAGCAGTACTACGTAAGCTTCATTGATGACTTACCAAGCGTGCGTGCGTTTACTTCTCGAAGAGAAAGAATAAGTATTCAAAACAATCAAAACTTGAGAAAAGCATGGTATAGTCGGAAGCAGGGAAACGTATTAAGGACCTACAAACGGACAGCGGTGGCGAGTACTTTTTCGAGAAACTGGGGATAAAGCAACACAAAACCCACCCGTATGTATGTACACGCTCCAAAAAAATGGTGCAGCAGAATGATTTACTAGGATGCTTATGGACAAGGCTATCATAATTCTAGTGATGGATAGGTGGACGAAGTTCTCTGAGGAGAGATTGTGCAGATGGCGTGCTATCTCCGTAATGCAGGTGTTGGGCGTGTGGCTACTCAATCTCCTCTCCAGTGCTGGAGAGAAATACCCAACAGTATCGCTTCATGCAGAAGAATACTTGGTTTTAAAACCTACGTTGGTACAAACGAACCATCAATGACCAAACTCGATGCACGAGCACAGATATGCTACCTAGTTGGTTATTACACAAACCAGATGGGCTACTAGTCTAAAACTCACTAAGGAGCTCAGAACTGCTGAGACTGCTAAGTCACTCAGAAGAGATACAGGATCTCACTGAGTGGAAATATGTACCAGATCAACGTCAAGCCATCGAGACGAGGAGCAAAGCATAAGTGATAGACGTCGTTTTGTACCTGACACGATTTGATGATAGTGTGGCAGATATATCACCTGTTGTAGATTTTGAGTAAGTTTGTGGTATGGTTGATGTTCATGAAGAACCAACAGGAGTAGTGGGGTAAGTTGACGACATAGATACTGAAGAGCAAGCCATTATTGTTGCTCCATAAGCAGAGATAGTTGCAGTGCTGCCAGCAGTAATAGTCGACGAACCACAAACTGAGGTAGTTGCTGATCCAGTCTACAATCAATACTAAACGACGATTGCTCTTTCTCAAATAGACGCACTTCAAAAGATCCAGGCAGTTGTGACCCCGAAGAGAATGAACTCACTGTGATATGCCAAAGGTGTGACCGAACGCTACAACGTGTTCCAGGTTGACTGGATTACTGACAGTCGCAGTAAACACATCCAGCAAGTGAATCCATGACTCTTTCATGGGATTGTGGCTACATGCATGGGATGGTGGAATTGATGCGGCAAGGTGAACTCTTCGCAAAGAAAACGAGCTGCTGGAGCTGGCTATGTCCAATTGCCAAGAACACGTAGCTGCCAAAGAAGCGGCCCAGCCTACCTTGTGATCGTGATAGTTACACCAGTAAAAATTGGTGTTCCCATTTCTGTTAAACAGCCTGGACATGAGTGGGGGATTTTGTTGAGAAGTGGTGAGAACTATTGTGCCCAGGCTAATAGAACTGCTGCATTACAATAAAGTTGCTTCACGCTTTAACGTGGGTTGAACTCTCCCTTCTACTTGAAGCAGTCATGGGTGACAGACATAATGAAATGTGCTGCTATAGATTAGGCTAGTGTAGGCATCTACGATAGGGATTAAGTGATGTAAGCTAATGCAACTGACCAGCTAGTCATCCGCCTGTGCTACTGCAATAACACCGGACTGCTTCTCTTCCCGACTCTACACCTTTTGATAAAGGTAAATATACTGTCGAAGATAACTTGGTTTTATGTGTTATCGAGACAATGTTTCTCCAGTGTATTTCCCACATAAGAAAAAGCATTACCCATTTTCTAACTTTATTTCTCTCCGTGAAAGGCGTTTGTCACGGAAAAGTTGGCGATTGTCCAGTCATTCACATATGTGATCTGGATTCAACCTAGCATTAAGACAATGCCTTTATTCTCATTTATTCACAAACTTAGTTTATTAAATTATCCCTCAATCAAACTCCAGCAAAATTCACAGTTAAAGCTAATTTTTAACCACACAAACCTTCTTAACAGCTATGGTGAGTCATGCTCGTGAACTGCACGTTTGCACCATCAATTTTTCTGGAGAGAGTGACTCATGTGTAAAGTCACTGTCTCCAGGATGGATGGAAATTGATGCAAATTTCACACTTTCTTCTAGTGAAGCTTTTAGTAATTTTGCAGAAAAAATGACAATTAAGGGAGGGAGGGGCAGTAAATAAGGGGATTTCACAATTTGACTTCAAAGCAGTAGTGTAGAGGGGTGTGCGGTTAATAGACATTTTAAGGTAGTGAGAATCTGCCAGTAGCAATTTATAATGCTTGAAAAAAAAAGAAATTGTTTGAACAGGCTACAGTATTTTCTTTTTCTTTCAGTTATTTAGTCTCCTTACTGGCCAGTTGTTACTGTCTATCACTTTTGATATTACCCTGACTGCGGTAACAATGGATGCAGCGGAAACACGCCTGTTTGCTGGTAGTAGTGATGGCGCAATCTATACTGTACATTTGTCTCAGCCGGTAAGTTGGTTGGTGAAGAGCTTCTGGTGCATGACTGTACAAAACTGCACAATGTCTCGTGTTCCAGATGTATTTTTTTCATTCTTAGCAACGGCAAGTCGAACTTCCTTTCAGGGAAGAAGAGCAACAGGAAGTTTACCGAGGACACAGGTTAGTTGAGATTAGAAAAACCTGTTTTGCATGATTCTACTTGTCATCGTCTGTGGATTACTGTACATTTTGTTCGAATGTAATGATAAATCCTGGGCCAGAAATAGTTTTAACATATTCAGAACTCTGTAAAATTTTTACTACTGTATATGTGATGGTCCACCCATCTTCCCTTAGTTGCTTTGTGCTGCAGTAACATAGCAGCTCAAAGCAACTATAGATTTTGTAATGAACTCGCACTCTCTGAGAGTTCATTTCACAATCACAATCAAGTTCAAAGCCAACGCTCGTTCTCAAAACTAACAATACTTCCACTGGTGCTCGCGAATTTTTGACTGTTCTTAAAAAAGGTGATGAAATACCCTTCAACAGTGCAGGACTCTCCAAGTTCAAATCGTAGCACGAGCCGCCGTAACAACAGCAATGTAGGCAGCGCAGCATAGCAGACGACAGGTTTAGCACAAAGCCTGAAGAAGGTTGTTTAATCGTCGAAAATTCACGAGTACCAGTGGTGGTATTCCTAGTTTTAAGAATGAGTTTTGACTTTGAACTTGATCGTAATTGGGGAACTTCAGAAGTCCAAACTTTCTAAAAACTAGTTGGCTCCTGGCGCACCCTCCAGAGCTATGAACTAAAATTTGGGGCCCTTAATGAGTCCGTATAGAAGGGTTGTATGGGCCTAAACTCACCCAAACAATCTGTCCACCTTTGCTTTTTATCAAGTAGGATAGTAACATTCACATCTCTAAATGTTTTGATCAACTTTTCACTTGCAGCAAACCTGTGACTGCATTATCATCATCATTAGATGGATCGCATCTTGTATCGGGTTCGACAGACGGAACAGCCCGCATTTGGCATGTTGCAAGCTACCAGTGCATCCGGACGCTTCAACATAAAGGTAATTCTGGCTAAAATTGGTAACGGAGAACAAGACACTCCGAGGTTGTTGGGAGGGGAGGGGGGGTCTAGATATTCTCACTGGGCCCTCTGCGCTTCCTCGCCAACCAAAGATTACAAAATTAGCGCATTAAGCATCCGCTGCTGCTATTTCGGTAGATTGCATCGTTAGCTGTATAAAACTTAACCAATGCCATCGCTAGTACTTTTTTTTAACGCACATCTTTGCTTGACATTGTCACTTTCTTGAAGCACATTAACACCTCACGTGAGAGAACTTTTTGGGTTTTGGTTCCATCACACGCATGTACTGCCAATACAAGTAGGAAAATGCTTCAGGGAAAAACGAAAGAAACTAATTGCAACTTATTGCCATCCCGCTAGCCATGTTTTAGGCCCTGTTGCTGCGAACTAATGTTACCCGGTTACTGAACTTACTTCATTTACTGTGGGAAGGTGAGAAATGATTTCTTATTAGATGAGTGCCAATGTGAAGCTTACTGTTGGCTTGGCAATTGTAATTTAATTCATGTAAAGTTCAGTGCAAAGTTGCTAAGGTTTATTTAAAAAGTAATTTTTTGTATGACAAGTTGATAACTCTTGTAGAACGGTTACAGGGGAAAGTATGGAAAGTTGCACTGCATCTCTTGGTGAATAAAGTATAAGAGATGAACGTCATATGTCTTTCTTTCTTTAATAAAAAAATAAATAATATCCATATGACAGTGATCACTGTGACACCATCCAGTTTTACTTATGGGCAGTGGGTTACTAGCGACTGCACCCTTGGTGCAGGGGGTGCTTTTGCCTCTATATCTCATCTACAACAATCTCTTAACAAACACAACCATATCCGATTGAAGTCATTTCCTCCTACAGGCCAATGACTCACAGCTTGCACCAGACCGTGGGTGTCTGCATTCAGTGGTGCTAGTAATCGACCACAGGCCTAGCCTGGGAGTTGACTCTGAGCCACTGAATAGCAGCAAAATGCACTGCGATGTGCCTTGTGCGGTTTTCCAAGGGGTACCTTTACAAAATGTAGCGCGCTAAAAATTGAGATGTTCATTCAAGAAAATTTAACGTGTTTTGCAACAAAATTAAAAATTTGCACGAGTTACTGCATTCCCTTAATTGATATACCTGGTCTCATTTTACTGTGCTTCACATTCATGCCTGACACGGATATTTAGTGTGTTGGTAAAGACTAAGGCTGTACCAAACAGATTTTGGCAGATTTTGTGCTGATCGGCAAAAATCGGTTCGGCGAACAAAAACCTGCAGATTTTCTATTTTTCCCAGGCCCTTGACAATAAATAAATTCTGTTTCACCGCATGTTTTGTTACCTTTTGTTTTAATTTAGGCTAGGCCTACATGTTTTACATTGTGTACGCTAGGGTTAATAACAGACAAATGTTTACTTTTATTTGGGTAAAAAAAATGTATTCCAATGTTTGTATTTGCATTTGTGTAAGCCAGAAAAAAAATTGTTAAAAATCGATAGCGATCGGTTCACCAATCAATTTGTGGCTGATCGGATCGGAATCTGTTCGGCAGAAAAAAATGCTGATCGGTACAGCCCTAGTAAAGACAATTACAGTACCAAATAAGAAGCCAGTTGTGACTTTCGGCATGCTTTTCTCATGAATGTGTATAATTTTGTTGTAGTTATTTTGCATTTCGACGAAAAAAAGGAAAATGTCTGGTTGGTTGCCTGGTCATTTTGCATGGCCTTACAGTAGTATTTTTTGTGTGTTTCAGGTGCAGTAACTAATGCCATGTATTTACCAGCTTTTGAAATATTCCGCCTTCATGAAGGTGTTAAAGTAACGTTACCAATTGCCCACTTTCAAAGAAGCACCTTTGTACCAAGTTCTCAGCAGACTGCTCATGATGACAATGTCAATCCGCACCAGACAGTGAAGATGCATCTTGTTCACAAGCACAAGGTAAGTCAGGAAATTTACATATTTTGACTTTTATGTAGAGTACTTCTACTTAAAGTTGCCGACTTTTATGCTAAAACAAGTTGTGCATCCCCTTAGTTGGTAAGACTGTTACCCAAAACAGGATAGAAAGCCGACGGCTCAACAAGAGTTAAAGAAATAGAGATGCACACATATTTACGTTGCCTTTTGGCCTTATGTGTCTGACAGTCAGGCAGTCTGACATATAAGTCCAAAAGGCAACATAAATAGGTTTTCATCTGTATTTATACAACTATTCGCCAAGCAATAGCTCTAGATCTAAGGTTTGTTTAACATCTCTAAAAGGTTTGGTGCAGTTGCAACTCGGACCGCTGCATTGCGACTAGGGTTTCCAGCCAGGGTACCTGCACAATTTACAGCCCCGAAAAACATCGAGTTTGACCAAGCCAAAAACTCGACTTTTTCGGGTTTAATATTGTAGTGAAATGGAAGCATTTTCTTTCCATTTTACGCCATTTTCGCTCCATTATTTTCACATTTTCGCTCTATTATAAAGCGTTTTGGTTAAAAGATAGTGCAATGTGAGTAAGCTACGCTACGCTTCCATAGCAACTGGCCGGTGAAGAGACTCGGGCAACCAGGAAAGCCTCCTCCTTTCCCCATTCTCACCGCAACCAATGTTGTTGGTTGTTTACTTCCTGTTTCAGCTGCGGGCTATATCTAGTTCAGCTGGTGGCTATGTTACTGTGAACGCGAACCTGTAGCCGTTTACTGAATTGATAGTTAATTTAAAACGAAAATTTTCTAAAAAGTGTGTAAAAAGTTACTAAATATTTCTAAGCTAGTTTACTTAAAATTAGGGATGTGCGAGTAGAAAAATTTTAATTCGAGTCGAGCTGAGCCGAGTTTGCAACAGAAGACTCGAATATCGAGCAGAGTTCGAGTATTTGACGGAAATATTTTATTTGCAAGTTTTCCTTTAATTTGTTAAGATAATAGGAACAAAGATGGTGCTTAGTTGACTGTATGGGTCATGGTTTTTCAGTTTTAAGGACATAACTTGAAAATGGTTTCAGTTATTGACTTTTAATCTGCACTGCAAAGCTCTAATCAAGACGATCGATATGGTATATTGGAATGTCAAAATCGGTCAAAAATTGACGAAGTTATCACATTTTCACCAGATTCAAGTTTTTCGAATATGGATGCGAGCAGCGAGCCGAGTTCAAGTTTCATACTCGGCTCGGCTCGAATTTTTCGAGTATCGCACATCCCTATTTAAAATTTTGTTATATAATATTAACAATTTTGTGAAATGAGACTTATGAACTCTCTTTGCATCTTGTTCAATTTTGTTTAAAACCTGGGTACCCAGAAATACCCCTTTTGACACTTTTCAAACTCGAAAACCCGGGGTTGGCATTTGGGGCCAGGTTTGGAAATGGACACCCTAACTGTGACTGAGTTTGGTGCTAATGATCTAACTAGTGATGCGCTATTCAGCCTCAATACCCCCCTCCGCTCCGCTTCTCGCCCACTGGATAGCGGCAAAGTGCACCGCGTGTGTGTACAGCATACTATTGCTTAAGTATAAGGTGCACCACTCTCCAAATGTACTTATTCATAATTAGTGAAATATTTGATCCTAAGGCCTGTTTTTTTTTGTTTTTTTTTTTTGTAGCTTGAAGAAAATCCTCACAACAACCGAAATTTTGAAATTTTTTTGAAAGAGGTAAGTGTGTTTGTTCGTTTGTATGGACAGGGCTCAGACAAATCCTGGAAATCTCAGGGAAAATGGAAATAGAGCCAAAATCTCAGGGAAATTTCTAAGAAAACAAGAAATTTTTTGAAAATCGGGGTAAAGACAAGAGAAATATTAAAAAATGTCTTTGTGTCTGATCTGTAAGTTCCATTGAATCCAAGTTCCGAGATTAGAACCAAAACCCTAGGCTAATAGCAAATATTTTAATTTGTGTTTTAATATGTCTAAGTATTTTAGAGATAAATTCAATACACCAAATCTTAGACTACAGTAGTACCAATATTTGTGATGAAATGCGTTTGGAGACTCCAGACGGGACTAGACAGCTATTTTCATGGATGATGGATTATTTTCGTACAAATTTTAATACACACATTATCTACTATCGCTTTCCCTAACTAAATATCTTGTAAACACCTAGAATTTGCCATTGGATGCACCTGGAAAATCTGGAAATGTCAGGGAAATTGAGAATTAAAAAAATTGTCTGAGCCCTGATAGATTATTAGGGTTCAGACAATTTTTTTAATTCTCAATTTAAAAAATCTTGGTGTCAATTGGCAATGGGATTGAAATGTGCTCAAATAGCTGAGAATCAACATCTAGCGTAGTCAAATTCAGGAGAGATTATTGTGTACATTGGTTATTCGTGGTTACTTGCAGACGTAACATGACACACATGGTTTGGTGTGTAGAATTTTCTCTCGAAGATAAGAATGTGCTATCCATTTCGTTGCCACTTCCAGCTGGCGTTGTCGGAAACTGTATGTTGGGTGCCAAATACATGATAACTCTCAAATCTTTGGCACAGAACCACTGAATAAGCAATCCAAAATCTCTGTTAGGCTTAAACTGCGTTGAATCACTTTACAGCCTTCTTATACCGTAAATCGTGGATTAAACGCCCATGGGCTTATGGAGTTAATTTGGCAAAAATAGGAGGGTGGGCTTTAAATGAAGTATTATCTAACCTTTCTGGACATCTATTACAGAAAATTCAAATCTTCTGAACGATCTCTGAAAGACCAATTTTTACATCCTTTTAATTGCTGTGAAGAATGGAGGTGGCTTATGTGAGAGATGCCTTGTGCAGGTGCTAGGAGCTAAAGGAAGAGTCCACTATTACTACAGGGAGGGAGAAGGGGCCAGTAAACATAGCAAGCAGTACTATCTTTATTCACATCATATAACTTTTAGGTAATTTTTCGTAGAAAAACGACAATTTGAGGGGTGGGCTTTAACTCCACTATTTCATGATTTTGACTTTAAGCATTTTAGAGGGTGGGCTTTAGCTTCAACTGGGCTCTTAATACACGATTTACGGTACTCACTTAACAACCACCTCCAGAGAAGAGATCAAAAGTATGTGAATGTGATGGCCTGCGCAGCCCGATTGTGGTGGCGCAAAGCATCATTATGCCTAGCAGCCCCAAATACGAGCAATAACTTCAAGATTACTAGTAAATTTGCCCTTCACTAGTTAACTTGTATCAGTATGAACTTTGTCTAGCCACTTTTCGTAGTATGTGTAGAACTAACTTAATTTTTTAGACATGCTACGATCCATTTCACAACCATTCTACGATTCAGCAAATTGTTAAAACCCGTTGTAAACGGAGATGTTGGGAATGAAGATTGATAATTTATCATGGGAGGTGTCATGGTGATGTCCTGGGAATACGGGCATGTAATTTCCGCGATAATACTTCAGCCAATTTTACGGTGCAGTTTGTTCTGATGCAAGTATAATTTTGCCGGATTTCAGTACAATTTTGTGGTAATGGATGGATGTGGCAGTTGAATTTGACGACGCATGCTATTATTTTATACGTTAACATCATCAATAACAAAAAGTCCTACGCAGCACTAATATAGAGAGGAACGACATGTCGATTGCTGCCAAACTTTTGAACACAAGTATCATATGCCCCATGTTCGGAGTTAATGGGTGATCGACTGCATTTACGGCAACCATGAACCAAAGTGTTGATAGGCGTGCAACACTCACCTGAACATTGTTGGTGATAACTGTGCCCAAAATTTTGTTCTGAGGGCTAGTAGTCGATTATACCGGCTTATTTTTCATTAAAATTAATGTAAGTATTTCACATGGACTGTCGACAAAATGGCAGCAGTGGCATTTCCAACACAACGGGTGCCAATCCCCCGGTGTCTTCTGGTGCGTACATCATGAACCGATGCAAGCGTTTCTTTAAAGGTCTCCAGACATATTTCAAAAAATCTCGGCAGGGAGCAAGCATGCGTCCTACCTGGGTGAATGCTCAAGCGAAAAGTGAAGGGAAGGGGCATTGCATGCTAGGCATTGGCATGGAATGCCACCTGGTACGGAGCTGAGGAAGCCTCTTAAAAGTTCTAGGAAAACATCGTTCGTTACCTTACTGTGAAAGTTCTCGTCACTATTAGAATCATAATTACTGGAATTATGTAGAAAATGTCCGCTCATTTTCACAACGACGACAACGATGTAGGAACACACGGAGGCCAAAACTTTCGTCGGAGTGCCTGAGGCCAGCCACCGAAAATTAGCTGGACATTAAAAAGTGTCCTCGTTGTGAAAATGAGCGGACATTTTCTACATAATTCCAGTAATTATGACTCTAATACCTATTAAAAGTGATTTTTAAAGTCTTTGAGCACTAAGCAATAATCCAAATGTTTTAAAGCTAAAACTAAAGGATAGTAGTGAAATTGTGCTTTTCATTCGGCCAAGGAGATCAAGACCATTTTGCGCACTTGGAAGAAACAGACCAGCAAAAGTTGTCTACTGCTTGTCATCTTACTAGTTCTACATCATCGGTTTCCGTACTTAGTTCCGCTAATGTTTGAGCTTCTATTTCGGTATCCCCTCCTGTGCCACCTGCTTTGGATGTTTGAAAATAATTAATAAGGCTGCATCGATGCCAACTTAACCGAACCGGTCCGACACCGATCAGGTTTTAAAACTTTTGCCGATACAGTACCGATACAGATATCCAAAATTTAATTCCTTATCTTTTATCAATGACATCATTTTCTTCAAAAATTTTAAAATAGTTACCAACAGTTAAAAGATAACTAGAAAGACACTCAGTAATTTCATGAGCAAAACACAGTGAACCAGACGTCATAATCTTGAACGGTTCATGAGTTATCGATATTTCACCAAAAATTATCGGTATCGGCACAGCCTTAATAATTAATAAACAGCCACAGAATTCTATTTATCCACATAAATTACAAATAAAACCTTGATGCAATTAAAAATGAAATTCGAGGTTATTTTTCAGCGATTTGATAATCGCCTGGAATAGCATCGTCCATTCTTTCGTAACCGCGTTGGTTTGTCTCCATGTACTAATCCGCCGTGTCTGTTTGTTTTGGTTATGTAGCGCTAGTGACATACACAAGACATAGGTATTACCGTATTTAGCAAACTAGTGCAGGTGCTACACTCCCTACAAGGGGGAAAAAACGCACAGATATATCTAGTTGCGCCGATCGGACTGAATTGTTAGAAATCATTACTCTTGAAGGAAGAATTTTAATTTCTTTGATCCCTTTTAATTTTGGTGCAGGTTGGCCCTACTCCAACGCAGCCCAATGAGCCTGATTGGCGGGAAGAAGCTAGCAAGCTAAAAGCCATCAACCACCACTTGTACGAATTTGCAGTTCAGAATCTTCTGGGTGATGAAGACATAGCCGAAGATGGACGTGGCTCTCCTGTTTAGAGAGAAGAGCAAGTGTAAAATAACGACTTTGTATTAAAGATGTTAATGTATAATAAACAGGTAATTTTTTTTTTCTTTTTATACTTAGCGTTAATTATTACTCGATTACCGAGTTACAGGTGAATCAAAGTAACTAATGTTAGGGTTGGTCTAGATTTGTTGTTGAAGGTAAGAGGATTTTTTTTTACTGCTATTGTATGAGAAATAAGAAAAATTTAAATGGAGCACATAATGTTCCACAGTGAATGTGATGGTCATTGTAGGCTGTCGTAACCTGCTATAGAGAGCCGTAACTCAGTCGGCACCCTTTCAAGCGTCTTGTCATGCAACTGACCCCTCTTGATCAGTGAAAAAAAAATGCTTGGAAATAATTTGAAAATACTTCTTTATTATTAGCTTAATATCGTTCATACTAACGCTCAATGTTCAATGAGCTTAAATTTTATTTTAAAAGGCTTTCATAGCTCACCACCGGGTGGCTTGCATGCTCTGTCCCAGCCAGCACGCAGCACCAGTCATCTCCACATTTCGTTTGAGCATTCGAGCATTCGCATGCTGTACACTCTGTTGTAAGATGACTCAGGCCTTTACTCAGGCCACTCTCTCGCCAGAAGACAAAAACTCATGCTCACACCAGAAGAACACGAGAGACAAGTATCCTTGGTGTCGTAAGTATAAGAGTGGTCTTTACGTGGATGACCCGTGTGATATTTATTTTTCTCCTTCCTATAATCCTCCTCACTGTGTTACTTATAGAATGGCCCTTTTGCGTTCGGCACCTTCATTCTTCCTCATTTCCATTAAATTTACCTTTAATTTATGCAGTTTTTCGTCACTTCCAGTCGCGTCACTCCCTGCTTCCTCGCTAGCTCCGTTCACCATTATCTCCCTGGGACGTTTTTTAAGAACTAGCCGACGCATGGGATCAACTCGGCCAACCTGATACGAATGACCTTCACTAATTCCGATTTAGTTCGTCCCTGTCTCACCATTTAGCTCAGTCTCAAGTGATGTTTCGCCAGAATTTGGACCTTGTAGAATTGACTAAGAAGGAGGGTGCCGAGATTTCTGTGGGTCAACCTTTGCCACCACATGACTGGAAGAAGCGGAAATTTTTCTTTACTGAATCTGGATTTGGGGCACCGAAGCGTGCTGGTTACCGCACTTTCCCGGAGCTGAATTTGTGACCGATCATGCTGCGATTCCTGCCTGCTTGTTCCTGCTTTGATAAAGATGCCGCTTTGCTAGGCTGAGAATGATGAGGATTTGGTTATGTGGTGCGTTCGGGCTGGATCTCACTCGGATATGGCGTATTTTGTGTCGACGGCGGGACTTCATACTTTTCTAGCTGAGCCTGCAAAGTCACGGACCAACTCCATGTTGATTAATTGTTTACATTTGGTGAAGTGTGCATCATCATTTCAGAAGGACACTTTTAACTGGGGTCTTCGGACACTCATGAACATGGTTTTTTGTCCTAGGAGTATGTACCTGACTTGACTTCTAGGATCCCTCTGGACATTGTTGGGCAGTTGCGGCTGCTGCCCATTCATTCTTCGGCAAGTATTTTCAATGATCACCTCCGGTCTTTGGCCTCCGAGTTACGTTACAAGGTGAAGGTGCCCGTTGTTCCGAAATCTGCTGCACAAGGAGCCCCTTCGACCAAGCCCAAGAATTCAAACTCCTTTCGGGAGGGCCCATTTCGTCAGTCGTCCGGTGGCTCACTTCCCCGTTACCAAATGGGTCAAAAAAGGAGGGGGAGGTGAAGTACGACGGTCATCACAAGGAGGCTCAGACCTCTCACCACAGCAGCAAATATGAGGACTATGGATCGTATCGTGGTTGAGGAGGTTGCTCTTTTCGTAGGGGGAAGGACGGGGCCGTGGAATCGTTCAGCCTTGTTCCTGACTTTGTCGGAAACATTCCTGCTCCCATTCACCGACAGGTGGTAGGTACGCTTAGACATCATGTCCCGGCTTCGAGAGCCTACGTTCTCTCGATGGTGACTCACGGATAGGTTCTCCTGTTTGTATCCTTCCCCGTCTCTGAGTGTAGGCGCTATCACCTTGGCTTCAGAATCGACCCCCCGACAAGTTGCTGGAAGCAGAAGATGTGAAGTTACTGGATAAAGGGGTTATTCGACGGTCAACAGAACACACCCAAGGTTTCTACAGCCAGCTCAGGTGATACCCAATAAGAATGGCGGCACTCTTGTGATTGTAACCTTCAGTGTCTCAACGCTTTTCTGGTGTTCGAACACTTCAAGGCGGAGACGTTGGCTTCAGTGAGGGAGTCAATGGTTCAGCGAAAATTTAGGGCATCGATCGACTTAGAGGAGCTTACCTGCACTCCCTCTGCATCCGTCAGCATTTTGTCTATTCCGTTTCGTATCCTGCAGCCTCGCTAACCATTTTGAGGTGATATCCTTTGGTCTTGTAATGGCACCTCATGTGCTTACGTCCGTTCTCCACCCCGTTGTAGTGTTTCTTCACAGGCCGAAGTTCCGTTGTTACGTATACCTCAATGACTGGCTTTTCCTGAGTGCGTGTGCGTCGCTTCTCATTCAAGTGCGCCAGTTTTGCCTTTCACTGTTCACAGAGCTGCGCCTCGGAGTCAACCCTTTGAAGTTTCATTTCCAGCCGGCTCAGTCATTTGTTTTTCTGGGAGCGGAAATCGACCTGGTCAACTTTCTGATCTGTCCTCCTCCGGAGAGTGTTTAATCTGCAGACCACCCTGGAGGGTTGCGCAGGCTTTCTTGAATTTCGGCCAGAGATTTGGGCACAGTTATAGGTCCGTTGGATTCTTGTGCAATGGATGTTCCGCTCGGAGCTTTGCAGACTCAACCTATGGATTGATTCCGGAGGAACGAGTGGTTTCCCCAGGACTCGTGGAAGGATCTGATTCCCCTAGACAATTTCTCTTCGGACTCACCTCACTGGTGGCTTCGGCCGGGCACCGTCACAGCGGGAGTTCCTGTTCACAATCCCAGCCCAGATGTTCATATTTTTATGGACACCTGGAAGGTGGGCTGGGGTGCACACATGGATGACCTTACAGCGTCGGGAATCTGGTCAGTGGACGAGGCGACCCCACGCAGCAATGTGCTGGAACGCCGTGTCATCTTTATGCGGTTCACATGTGGTCCTCTCAGCTGAAAGGAAAAGTACCATAGTTGCGATCTTGTCCGACAACCCTACTGCTGTCGCATACGTAGGTCAGGGAGGTGGGATCCGCTCCCGAACTCTCATGGACGAGGCATCGACCCTGTTCTGTGTTCTGCCTAGCAGAATGACTGGATAAAGAGCAAAAAAAGTTATCAGAAATAAGAATAAATTAGACTAATTTCAAAAATTTCACAAAAATAATCACCGAAATTTCCCAACTGGTTACCTTCTTCATCGGTAATGAAGGGGGAGGAGGTACAACATTTGTGACATTTCCTGTGGGGTAGGGGTTGGAAAGGTCGTGACAAAGTGTGATGGGGAAGGAAGCCACAAAATGGCAAAATTTGTGTGATGTCATTTGCGTATTGCCGCAATTACGTTGCGTACAAAACTGACGGTGCCGCTGTAAATAGACTGGGGATCTGGCTCCTAATGAGAGTCTCAAATTACAAGAGACCATAACTCTTCCACTTATGCTTTCGTGAAAAAAATCGTATTTACTGAACATTCAAAGTATGATGGTTGCATTTTTTTATGCTTTCGTATGTTGTAAAGTGAAACCCTCACTGAAGTGACTACAGAACTGATGTAAATTTTCCATTATTTTTTTCAAGTCGAAGTTAAAGATTTCTGCATGCACTACTATATGTTAGGGAACATATTACACAAACATTTCCCATACATTGGTATTTCAGAACATTTACATGTCT
>JAHWFP010054995.1:0-15488 GCA_023313725.1 Lithobius niger | reverse complement strand
CTTGAATTGTGAAGAGTTTTCTCCTTTCTTTTTTGTTCGTGTTGTTAGGATTAAGTGGACGTGGTCGTGAGTGATTTGTTTGCCTAGACACAACTTGTGTGTGACTCACTGAGTGACCATTGGTCTCCTATTCATGTTTCACTGCTGGTTTACACAACTGGTCAAAAACAAACAAGCAAAAGCGAGATAGGCATCCAAGAATATGAAACGAGTGATTATTAAAGATTAAAATGCTAAAAATGGGATGAGATTGTGTTGCTTCTTAGCTCCCCACTTCATTAAAAGGAGCTGAACATCCCCAACTGCATCTTCCATTTTTTGAACACACCATAAAACGGAAAATTAAAATCCGCTGCATAAGAGTATTTTACTGTCCAAAAAGGGATTCATAGCATAGCAAATTTTTTTTAAGTCCCATATTGGACAGTGGCGAGTTCCGAACCGGCGTCCACTTGTTTTGGAGGCCACGACTTTGTTTCTCACATTGTTCGGCTCGCTATACACGTTGGACTTTAAAATAGGCCCTGCTCTTGCTGAGGTTAACAAGCAAACCTCTTCGGTTCTGTTACCTGGTTCTATAGTATCTGCAATTTTTTTTTTTTTTTTGGTGCTATATTTTTTGCCAGTTTAATCAGCTGGAGGGCTGACAACCTCCCAGCCAACGCCATAGGGCCAGAAGGCAAGAGGGACAGTTTTGATAGGTAGTACGTGTAAATGGTTTAGGTTTAATCGATGTTGATTTACCTTTTTTTTCCGAATTGGCGCCACGCGTTTATTGTGATCGAGGCCACGCGTGGAGACTTGCGGTTCAGGAATCACGTCTTGATTGTCGAAAATATTCCTTTACTGTGAGAGTTGTCCCAGTTTGGATTGCTCTCAGTTCCAAGACGGTTTGCATGCGCATGCGCACGGAAAGTGGCTTCGGCAGAATGCTACTCACGCAAAACTTGTATGCGTTTCTCAAGCGCTCACTTTAAAATCCACCTTTACCATCCTCTCTGTATTTTAGGTACGGTCATTGGCTCACAATCCTTCCGGAAACCTTTCACACATTGTGAAAAATTGTATATCTATCTGTATACATTATATAATACGTTTATATTTGGGATGCACTTAGCAAAATCATCAGCATGCACTAAAATGAAAGAGGCCGAGAGTGATAATCAGTAACAAACGAAATATTGCTTCAGTAATGCTCACTATTAGAGCCGAGTTGAACAGTTTCAAGGATGTGCTCTTTTACAATCAGTGAGAGGGTGAGCGAGTTCATACTTGGCACGGTAGATTACGAGTGTATGACATTAAGGTCTTTAGACTCGTATAAAGCAATCAATCAATCAAGAAAAAGCGCTTGGGCTTTGTAAGTTCAAATAAATACATAAATAAATAAAAAAGAAAAAGGGCGAGCAGCCGACAACCAAATACTTCTTCAATAATGCTGGCTATTGCTGCCCAGTTGAGTAGTTTCAAAGTCGGTTGAGCAACAATCACTGCATGCACTATCGTTATTGCCGGCTTATCGCTCTTGGTATCAAAATTAAGAAACAGACAATTCAGCCACACTGAGGATAAGAGTGCCGCCCTCCGTTGAAAACGCTATTAACCCCAGGGGTTTCAAGGCAGGGGTGGGCACGGGGCAGGGATAGGGGTAATCAGACCACACGATGGGTGGAGTGGGGGGGGGGGGGCAGGTTTAGAGGAGGACAATACCTAACTGTGTAACCAATGACTGGGTACCAGCGGGCGAGCGGGCCGGCTGGGAAAAAAGCAGAGCGCAAGGGGAGGTTGGGGGAACAAGTGGGCAAGGGGGTGGCTATTTGCTAGAACGGCGTATGTTACGCTGGGGTTAGCTAGTTTATTATTATCATTCCTATCGAATTTTTTTTAGGATTTCTGCATGTCATAATCGATATGAGCTGGAGGCATCGCAGGGCCATTTTCTTCCTGAAATTTCGGGGTGGCTGTATTGAGGTCAGGCTCGAAACAGGGACCTTTGACACATAACACGGTCGTTCTTAACCATCCATCAGGCCACCTGGCCCTACAGCGTAATCTGCTGAAGCGTTCAACAGTTCAACAGTGCGGAGGCCGTCCATAAAATGTTGAGTCACAATTTATACGAAACCCCCCTCACTCCACCCACCCCAACTACAAAGTTATGTCAGAAACGTCGACTCCCTCTCCCTTCGTTACCGATGAAAGGGGAAATAATTCGGAAAAATTGTTACTTTTTAAAGCCCCCCCCGCGCACTAGGCAACCAGGTCTGCGGCCAGTGGCCGTCACGATCACGATTATTCACTCGATCACTTAATTATTCTCGATCACGTGGTGAAAAATTAATACAGAGCAAGCATTGTTCCGTTTGGTCGCCTGCACGCCGCCCGGGATCCCAGTGCCCGCTGCGACTGACTGAGCGCGGCTGCCAAGTGCGCGGTGTTACGTATACCGTAAACATTCTCGTTGGCCGCAGCGGCGTGGTAGCGCGACTAGGCTGCCTAGTGCGTGGGGGCACTTAATGATTTGTTTACTTTTTTTCGACTTGTTGTAAAAATGGAAAATTTATCAAAACACTTTTATTTTGCAGTACCATCTTATTGCAAATGCTTTGTACTATAAATATAAACACTTATAAAACGATGAAGTTGCCAACTTTTTAATTATGACATTCGTGAGGCATGACCTTACATAATCCCGGTCAGTTGATTTAAAACGTTTAATGGAGTAAAAAGCACGGTGACAGATTATATGAAGGCAAACCAATACAAACAACGTTTCGAAAATTTTCAATTTTCGTCATCAGGTTAGCAATAAAATAAAATCATGGCAAAAGCCACTAAGTCATCCTATGTTAAAAGCACAAAACAGTTATTTAAACGGATTAAAAACCACCAATTTCTCCCCTCAAAAGAGGCAGAAATGGCAGCGGGAAAGTACGACCCACCTGCTCCGTTTGGAAACCAGTCCCCTCTTTTAAGGGGAGAAATTGGTGGTTTTTTATCCGTTTAAGTAACTGTTTTATGCTTTTAACGTAGGATGACTTAGTGGCTTTTTGCCATGCTTTTACTTTATTGCTAACCTGATGACGAAAATTGAAAATTTTCGAAACGTTGTTTGCATTTTTATGTAGCACTGCTTGGTTTACTTTCATTATAATAATGAAAACGTTTAAGGCATTTAATTGAGAAATGAAAATCACAAATTACTCGACGACCGAGTAAGCGGTGATATAATACATTATTTCATTTTCTATATTCACAGGGTTGAAACCTATATGATATCAGCCCAGTGCTCCACAGGAAAATATTTTGCTGCACCATTGACATGATTTCTGCCCAGTGCTCTACGCCGAATTTCGGATCCATTCATAAAATATTTGAGGCAAAAATTCCATCTATGAACTCGTTTCTTTCATCCACTATAACTCCCTTGTTAACAACTTGAACCAAATTGGAAAAAAATAATTATGAACGTTATTGTGTCCTCAACAGAATAACACACACAAACACACAAAGATAAACAAACAAACAGACACAAAATCTAAATTCGCTTCGCTCGACCATTTATATATTAATGCGTATCACACTCAATTTATTTTGCTACGAAGCTTGCTGAATTAGACTACTTCCACTAAAATTCGTATCAAAAGGCGCTGTGCCGTGTTATATCTACAGTTATAAAACTTAAAATTGTATATCTGTTCAGTGGTTCTGTATAGGTGAGAGCAAAAATTCCCAACAACAACAATAATATTGTAATCACATTAAAATAACTTTTAAAAGCCTCTGGGCCTTGTTAATACCTAGCCTACATTTTTAAACTACAAAGGTTTAAAATCGGCTCATAGGTTTGATCTCTAGATGATCGCAAAAAATCCCAACCAGAACAACATCAAAAACAAAAATACTGTAGCCACTTTAAAATAACTTTTAAAAGGCCCTGGGCGTTGTTATAAGCACATTTTAAGCTATAAAAAATGAAAATAGGTTCACAGGTCAAGCACTCGGTGAGGGCCCAGTAAACGGTTTCAACAAGAACAAAAACAACAACAACAAAAACAACAACAACTAACAACAACAAGAGTATTGTAGTAACTTTAAAATAACTGTTACAAAACCTGGGCGTTGTTAACACGTACATTTTAAGCCATAAAAATTGGAAATAGATTCATTGGGGAAAGAGTCCTAACAGCAACAACAACAACAACAACAACAAATATGGCCCCTTGTGGGGGAGAAATAGCTCGAATTGTTGTCGTTATATTTTAAAATAACCGAATTTCGTTGGTCTATGTCAGTTTTTGGGGAAACTATATAATAGGAGTTCGTAGTTTGACGTTTACATGCAAATTCATGCTGACCATCTTGACTCGCTCTGAATTAGACTGCGTACTGCTGTTTGCAAGCCGTACCTTTAAGGCAGGCAGCAACATGTCTCTTTGATTCCTTTCTATATTGGTTGCAGTGATGTGGAGGAATGTGCGTCTGATCACAGTGAATGTGTTTAGCGGGTCTTTGCCACAATCAATTTGGCAAACACTGCCTCTTTCTCTCTAATACAACTGGAAAGTTTTTTTTTCCCTAGGGGCCTTTTTTTTTTCTTCGTGCTGGGTGAGGAAAAGAAAAAAAAAAAGATCTGGAATACTTCCGGTGCACGATACTCAATCTCTTTGTTTATAGTCAAAACACATTTTAATTCTACGCCTGACGAAATTTAGCCTAATGAATTTCCTCGCTTTTCTAAATTGGGGTTCCATCCAAAGTAAACATTGCAAAACAAGGATGTCTTTGATTTTCAACTAAAGATGGGTCGGTAACCGAAATCGAAACCGAATTTTCGGTTTTTACGGAAAACCGAAACCGAAACCGATTTGGATTTTGTTTCGGTTTTTCGTACAGTGTTCGAAAAGTTAAAAATTGATTTGTTGTTTTAATTTTTTTTTTAGTAATTTTCATTTTCTACGTATAAATGACAGCAAAGCTCTTAGTCATTAAAAAGAAAATAGTAGAGGAAAATGGTGCCACAGCTAGACCCATGGTCTATGACGCTGCTGAAAGTGAAAGCAGCAGCGAAGTTAGAAGCTAGTAATACTACTGTTACAAGGGGGAAAAAAACTAGAAATATCTGGTTGGGGAGGATGGTGGCAAAAACCGATACTGAAACCGAAACCGCGGTTTTGTGGGCGTGAAAACCGAAACCGGAACCGAAGTTTAAAAAATGAAACCGACCCATCCCTATATTCAACTACGAATTTCACCGTCGTCAATGAGAATAAGTTGAGGAGAGGGAATTTCTGAATAGGCCGCTAAAAATTAATTAAGTGGTACTCAGGAGTGGTACTAAAAAAAATGGACGCGAGTGGGATGTGGTTTTATTTTTACATTTTATTCGTGATTTTTCAGATGTGGGTGATGGTGTTTTTTTTGTTTTTTTTTTAGCAAACAATGCAAAATCTAGCTTATATTTTGTTGTGGAGTACAATATCTCTGTTTTAATGTCAGAATCAGCGTGTAAAAGTTGCACGTTTGATAAAAGTCACTCTTTAGATCCAAGTTATTATTTATAGCATGCCTCTGAACGATCCTTAGATTTGTTTCTAGGCGATCATGTGAATGGAGCAAAGATCTGATGTGGTCATCGGCCCCACGAAGTGTTTGATGAAAGTGGTGATGCATGATCGGAATTTTTGTTTCAAACAATGTTATAAAAAAACGTTTCATGCGCTGAGGAGAAAAAAAAAACCCGTGCGTGCGCTCCTGAAAACCACTTCATTAACTTTTAGCGGCCTTATCGTCAATTTGAAAGATAACCGGTGATTCTACGAGTGGTCAGGGGTGCAGAATATGCCAAAACGCTAGAACGAGATTCGCGGCAAATTTCAGAGAACTGTGGAAATTCACTGTAAAATGGCTTGCCGAATAGTGAAAGGCTGTTGAAATTTGAAAAAATCGGTAGGAAAATTTTGTGGGAAATTTTGTCCAGTAAGAATTTTCTGCACCCCAGCGAGTGGTAACCAAACAGACAAAAAATGCTGTAAATAAAGAAAAATTGAGTAAACCATCAGCGAAAATCATTAAACTTGAATAACGTAGAACAGTAAACCACCATTATGCACTTACGTTTCGTTCACGTGACGTGACCAGATTCCAACTGACAAACCAGTTTATCACCAGATCACTACAATACTGCCTTTATTGATATGGCAACTTGTCCACTGGCGTAAAGATAACACACTTAACCCGGTATTACGGTTACAACTGTGACCAGGACGCCATTCGACCGAATGTGCTCAGCCATAGACAATGGAGAAGGAAAATCAATCAATACACACTCGCAAGGCTCAATAAATAGACATAAATAGCTGTAAGTAATGTAAAGGAAAATTGGAAATAAGTCAAATCGTTGAGGCACGGTACCCTTGAGCGTGTTGTGGCCTGTTATTACGTGACGTCAAGCAAAGCGAATCAGGGTCGTCCCTTTCGAACGAGTAGCGTGCACACGAGTGGAGCGGGGGAGATGGGGGGTGGGTTGGCGCATTATCCGTGCCAGTTTCGGAAAATGGCCTTTTAGCGCGGACATTTGCTGGTACGGCAGTGCCTGAAAAAGTGCCTAAAAGCCTAAAATTTAAAAAAAGGCAGAAAAATGCCAGAAAAGGCAGAAAAGACTAAGAAAAGATTGAAAGACCGCGCAAACAAAAAGTCCTCCATAAAAAAATGTCCGCTGAAACTTACTGTGTCCTTTTACTAAAATGTGTCCCTGCCCTCTGGGCACGCTACTGTTTTGAACAGCCGGCTAGGCTTACGGCCTCAGGCCTTACTCGGTTAACCAGTAGCGATCGTGTGACGGTCGACGAATTTAGCAGGGACAATACATTCAGAGGATTTCCTAGGAACCCGATTATGAAAACCAGAGCAAAGTAAACAACAACAAAAAACACTCCAATAGTTTTCTTGATGCTGATATCAAATGTAAAAAAAAAATAAATAAACCGTGGCTTGCCAAGCCCACGCCATGAAGCTGAGGCTAAAACTTATAAGAATTAAAAACTCACGCAGTGCACAAACATTAAAAAAAAGCATGACGTATTGAAGTTACTTGATCACCTTATCGTCAGGTGCACTAAATCCACAAAAGTTTCGTCAATATGTCAAAAAATACAGTTCATGATAGCTTCAGCTTAAAAATTCACTACCCTGTGCTGAAGCTGTCATGAACTGTATTTTTTTAACATGTTACAGTTCATGACAGCTTCAGCACAGGGTAGTAAATTTTTAAGCTGAAGCTGTCATGAACTGTATTTTTTGACATATTGACGAAACTTTTGTGGATTCAGTGTACCGGCGACGAGGTGATCAAGTAATCTCGATACGTTACGCTTTTTTTATGTTTGTGACTTTCACTGCTTGGGATTTAATTCTTATATCATTATCATATCAAAAACCAAAACTGGTAAAATGGGCCGCCAAGTTCCGCCCTTCAATCGAAGGTTAAATGAAAACTATAACATTGCTACTTTCGGTAGCAATGTTCAAGTTTTCAATTAACGTCCAAAGTATTATTCGGTGCGATTAAGTTGACGAATGTTTTGGTGTGTTGATATCACTCCTTTGAAGGGCCGAACCATTCGGAACTTGGCGGCCCCTTTTACCAGTTTTGGTTTTGATATAATATCACTCCTTTTTTAAAATTGTATATTTACTTAACTCCACTACCGTGCAGATGTGTAATAAAGTGCCACGTCAATAAGAAATTGGTTTTCAACACTTTGCTACTACCTTTTGCCTATAGGCTGAACCATTCTCAACTTAGTCACTTTACCAGTTTTTGGCTTTGTTTATTTTGCTTTGTTTTCACAGTTGATTTATTTTTCGTGAATTGGACGTGAATACAATTTCTTTGCAACGTTGTTTAGATTTATCGAGATACACTAGTGTGTGTCTAGGCACGTACGTCAGTATCCACGTTCTCATTGTCCGAACTTTGGCCGTCCAATGACAGACGACGCCGACAATACTAACAATGGTTATAACAATATTTTCGCACTTACGCACCTTCCCACGCCATCCCCGTTACGCCCGCAGGTTTCAAACCATAAAAGGTACGCAGTTCGTATTGTACTGTACCCATTCATCCAATTTCATAGCTAGAAGCCTTCCCGTTATCTCGGTATCGATGAATAATCACCCTATGGGATTTAACATGGGGATGAGCGGACTAGCTAGCTAGCTAGTAGCTAGTAGCTAGCTAGCTAGCAGCTAGTAGCTAGCTAGCTAGCTAGTACCAGTAACACATTTTCAACGTTATTGAGGGTCATATTTTGCATTGAAAGCATCTTAGGTGGCATTCCTACACGAGTTAATTTTTGTCAGGTGGGTCAGTGATCTCGATTTCAACACAATGTAAGCTTTTGTACCGCATTATTATTTTTCCACAAGTACCTGAAATGTGCCCAACTCTGCAGGCTATAAGACACTTGACGCTATGGCGTCGCCCGACAATGGTTTACAACCTCGACAATTGAATTGACGTGATGTTTGTTGTGATGTTTGTTGCCTAACTTGGCGCGACACACTAGCGTGTGTCTAGATAGTGCTTGTTTTACTTCATCAGGGTAGAACTTCGTGGTTCAGTGTCTTAAAATGTGTCAGTATCCGCTGCTTTGCCCTACTACTCACCTGACCCAAGGAATGCCTTTACTGCGCCCCTATAGAATCCCTAGCTGAAATGGGTCACTCCTAAAGTTAGATACTTGTTTGTTTGTTTTTAATGGCAAAAAACAAAATTACGGGTGGGGAGGGGCCAATTTTTTTTTTGTGGGAGGAGAGTTGGATAGAACACCATGGATCGAACCCAATTGGTCGCTTCAACTCATCTTTAGTTCTTAGTTGACGAAGAAACAAAAAAAAAAAAAAATAATAATTTGCAAACTGACAAACTACTTTCTTTCCTAATTCCTAGAGATTGTGTCTGGTTCTGGAAGAGTAGCTGGTTCCTATATTGGTAACATTCGGAGAAACTAGTGGTTATGAAGCTGTGATGACACAGTCTTACTGCAAACGAGTTCGCCCGAATGTGTGTAATTGTAGTTCTCTAGGGGTTTAGTTCTTCCAGATGGCATTTCGACGTTGTGAGACAACAGAAAAGTATGACATTTAGTTTTGTGTGTGTGCGTGGTTAGAGCGGCTCTTTTTCTGCATTATTATTGTGCAACGCCAAGTTTTTAGAGAAATTTAATTCTAAGAATACGGTTTCAAAGTTTTTGTGCTCAGATATTTCCTGGTACAATTACGATTTACGAAGTAGCATGAGGGCACAGACATCCGAGAGGGCAGGGACAATTTTAAGTAAAAGGGCAAGGTGATGTTTTTTTTTTAGGGGGGGGGGGAGGAGGTGGCTCGTTACTTTCTATTAATTTGCCCTTTTTTACTGTCTTTTTTAACTTTTTCTGCCCTTTTCCTGGCCTTCGTTTTGCCCTTTTTTGGTCTCTGGGCCGTTTTCCTGGCGGCAGGGCCATCATTTATCGGTTCAGAAAAGCGAAATAGGGCATATTTTTTTTTACAAAAAGGGCAAAAAGGTCATTTTCCAAAAGGGCACACTAGATTTCTTCCCCTTCTGGTTCAGGATGAAAACTCAATATTCAAATGCAATGGATACCTTAACTGAGTTCGTTCTTCTCTAATTTGTATTGCTTAAAAAAAATCAAGCCTCTGGCTGCTAGCAACGAACTTGGCACTGATGTCACCAGTAAGCACTCTTACTTGAAAAGACTGTCATATGCAAGTAGGACAACTTGCCAGCAAGTGGATAAATAAACAAAAAAAAAAAAACAAAAAAAACAGCGAGCGGGAAAACGTGCAGTTGTAATATTGCTTGAAGTGGGGCGAGGGATTTGAAATTACTTTTAGTTATTTTATTTTGAACTGTCATTCAGAGCGAAACCATTATGGCTGGTCAGTTGGGAGGAATAGGAAACTTGTTTGAGAGTTGAGCATATTAATTTTTTTTTCCCCAACACCGACCTCTCAATCTTAACTTCTTCGACCCCGACCCCGACCCTGACACTTCCTTTTCACGTCCTGGCTGGAGTTGGAACCGAGGTTCGTACAGAAGATGTGGTCACATACACTTCCAGGCCATTTCAGGGCTCATCAATTTAAATTTCCAGGCCAATTGCTAAATCAGAAATTTCCTGGTAAACCAGGCAGCTAATAATAACAAACTTTCATTGTGGACACCGCTTCTGTCTTGAGTATAGAGATGTGCACAGCTAAACACGTGCCAACGCCCAGAACCAAACGTAAAGCGCCCGTAGTGTGCGCCGCTGAATGTTTTCAAAACGGCACACCTCCGAACACTTACATTCTAGTGAAAATTGTCAATTAGTGAGGTTTGGCCAGGACAGTGCCTACTTTATTACTTAGGAAACTTGGCAGTGGACACACACGTCGTTAGAGATGGAAAGTGTACTTCTGCAAAACTAGCAGTTCTAAGGCTTTTCAAGACAAATTATAAATTTTTACAGAAAATCAAGGCTTTTCCAGGCTGACGTTCGTCGTAATCAAGATGATGACATTCGAGGACAATTTTCGTAGCTCTACTCTGCACAGTTTCGAGGATTTGCTGATGCTTGATTAAATGTGGATTCCACACTTGTGGTCAGAGAGGAAAATGGTGAAAATTTTTATTCAGTTTTGTCCAAATACAACTATCGGTATAACCTGTTATTGTAAGAACAGTAGAACACTTTCACTTTCAAAGCAACATGGTCTAATAAATTCTACGTCTTCGAAGAATTTTTCTCTTTTTCCTTTTTTTTTGTGGGAGGAGAAGGGAGGGGGGGGTGCGACCCCTGTGACGTGCAAATTTGGCAACGATGGCGTCAAAATTGCGTTATGAAGAGCCAGATGGTCAAACTCTGCGTAACATAACTTGTTGAAGACATTTTGACTCGGACATCACTGATTAAAAATGCAAAAACTTGGTGCATACTTTAAATTCTTTTCGTTTTTTTTTTTTTTTTTTTGTGTGTGGTTATTGATCTTTGCCCATGTTCCGTGACCTTGACCCATTGTTTGTTGCCATAAAACTTCCAGGAAAATACAAACGTTTGATGTATTACAGCTACAGTATAACGGAACACGCACTGCCTCCCACAACCACCAAGCGTGGCCAAACTCGCCCTGCTGGAGACAGTGTAGTACCTTTGCACGGAAATCTGAACAAAATCAACAGATAGTTCCAAAATCGTTTGTGGAGCGAAAGTGACGTGACCGCTTGACGCAACTATGGCTTCCACTATTAGTCAATAAACTGTTCACCCACCTCGTGGACAGAAAGAGCAAAAATGCATGTTGACATGACGTCACATTTGCTCTGTTGAGTTTGCCGGGTTCTGATCAAAGCCAGCTGAGATTAAAATTCAGTCTCGTTCTTCTACAGGCAGTTTGCCTCATCAAGCGTGCTATTTGTTGCCCCCATCAGAATCTTCCAAATCGGAGCCAAGGCCAACTGAGATTGAAGCTGCGTTCATGTGATGGCTGACGTAACCATTCAGACAACGAGTTTGGCTTGGTGGTCCAGAATACCCATCGAGCAATTAAAAAACGGCCAGGTCATTCAGCGAATCTTGCAGGGCGTATAGTAAGTCTTATTGTACCCCATAAATAACGAATTAAGTGCGTTTAACTCCATTTACCGAGTCAGCTTCTTTGCAACTAATCAGCTTTTGTTTTATTTTTGTTCTTTTTGCAGAGAGAAAATAGTTGTTATATTATCTTTCTTTCCTATCTGCTGTCACGTTTTACTTTTAATTTGCTAAAACTAATGAATATTTCATGATTGCTTGCGGCTCCCAATGCTTATTCACTTTATTTTTACGAGGTGTTTCAGACACATCGAAATGGTGATCGCTGGCCAGACTTGATGCCTAGCGTCCATGACTTGACACTGCACCATCTTCACGTTAACAGCAGTGACATTAGAGAGTGATTTTAAATGTTTTGTTTTTCCACGGGACATGACACTTATCTGTGGTGTACCTCGAGGTTCTGCTCTAGGACCTCTTCTTTTCATAATTGACCTACCAGAGGTTTTAAGTAAATGTGGCAACTGTCACTCATTTTATGCATGATCTGAAAATGTTTTACTAGATTAAGCCAAGACTATGATCACGCTCAACCTGGAACAAACCCTATAATTTAAAATTCAACGTAGATAAGCATCAGCAACGTGTCACCTAGGTCACGGTATTGCGTAACGTTTCCTAAAACGATTGTCACTATTTTAACCCACTGTCGTGCGTATTATGTTGTCTAAGTGTTGATTAAAGCTCTAACCAGAATGGCTGCATGGCGTCGCAGGATGGTTCACCAAAGACGTAAAAATTGGTCAATAAACGCCACACTTACTATTTGAGTGCAGCAAGTTTGACCTTGTTGGCACGTAGTATCGCATCCCTTCGCACGACATTTTCTTCTGTCTGGTTAAGCCCAAACCCGACTGGCTGCTCGTGGCTGCATGGCATCGCAGGATGGTTTGCTAAAGACGTCAAAATAGGTCAATCAACGCCACACTTACTACTTTAGTGCAGCAATTTTGGCCTTATTGGCACGTAGTAACGAATCGCTTCGCACAAAATTTTCTTGTGTCTGGTTAGGACTTAATGAAATGGTACGAGTGCAGCGAAGTTTTGTAAAGTACGTTTGTTTCAAAGCTAAGATTAATCCCAATAATTACTAAGAGCTATGCCAAAAATATCAAATACAAACCGTACAGCAATTAGGAAAAATTGTAGGCCTAATTTTTTTAATACAATTTATTGCATAATACAGTTTGTTGCATGTGAACTTTTAAGAAAACGTGACATTCATTTCTAAAATATTACAACAGTTTTAAATGACTAAATCAAAGTTTTAAAAGTCACTTCACTGTTTTGCCGCCGATCCCTTCTTGATTCTGGTGTGAGGGTGTACGTACGACCGTTTCGCCGAATTTTGATCAGTGTCTCAATTTTCAGCGAAATTGGAATTCCCCGTTTCGCCGAATAATGTTTTGTTCCAAATTACATGCCTTGTTCGCGCTACAACGCTCGCTGCAGCTAAACATATAACATATAACCACAACTAATCACAAATTCCTTCCAAATAGAATGCGTCTTTAACTTCTCCAACGTCAAATTTTATACGAATAATTTCATTCGGCGAAAGGGAAATTCCCTTTCGCCGAATTTTAATCAGAGCTTTATTTTTGGTGAAACGGGAAGCTGCTAAACGGTATTCGGTGAAACGGATATACACTGTTATGAGGTTACCTTCTAAAAAAAAAAAAAACCTGTTGACTCAATATTGAAAAGTAAATTTTTTTTTTAAATAAAGAAAGGCCATCGCTTTCCAGATTTGAACGTTGCGTACGGAGCAATGTTAAACTGACCAATATCATAATACTTGGATTGTTAGCTGATCGTAAAGAATTGAATAAATAAAAACATACAGAAAAAAATATTACACATTTTGAAAATTAAAGCAGTAAATTTGACGAAAGTAATTTCGGGAATAGGTTTTCAAGGTAAAAAGACAAAAAAACACACGCCCGTCCCGGTCCCCGCCCTGGAAGAGCTAACAGCGCTCCCCCAGACTTGTTTAGCGCCCTCCCAAAAATTTTCCTGGTCATAGGTTTATTTTATGACAAGTCTTACAGTTGTACAGTGATTTTTTATTATTAATTTTCCTGAAAATGAATATTATGCAAAAAAAAAAAAAAACCATACGGATAAAGAGACTCGACAAGTTTTCGCTATAGAAAGTAGTGATATCACATCCAAAATGGCTGCCAAGTTTGTGGTCCGAACCAAGATAACTAAAAATGTGCGCAGTAATCAATTTTCACATTTTTCATTTCACCTTCGAACTACTTCTCGGTGGAATTGACCAGAAGAAAGAGCTTGGCGTTTGACATCACTCCAAACGGTGCAAAAGCGTGGCAGGAACTCTTAACAAGTTTTGTTTTGGGAAGATTTGTAATTACAGGACGGAAAACCAATGGGCAATGGACCTTTAACGGTAGGAGGCTGACGTCACACCACTAATTCGTAAACACAAAGGGTTTAACGAGCGTTAACCACTCCTGGTCATCTGCCCGAAGCCCTAAGGACCTATGTCTGCAACAGCCAGATTCCCAGGCGGTCACCCACCCAAGTATCAATCCAGCCCAATGCTGCTTAACTTCAGAGAGATCTGACGAGAACCGGTGTTCAACACTAATTCCCTTTAACAATAACACGTCTCTTTACGTTTCTTCAAAAAGTGCGAGAATTGTTGGGCACGCCAGCAATGTTGTATTAGTTTTGTAGTTAGGGTGCATTGCGTCGGGCCAAAACCCTTTAATAAACACATTCCGTGGGTATTTTATTCATGTTGCATTAAAATTTTGAAAATTGTTAGCATCAGTGTTCTTACCATCTTTAATCTTAAACCTAACAAAAGTGACCCTCTCCATTCTGAGAGGCTTTGGCTGATTTGAGTGGTTGCCTAGTACCGAGAATTTGTGACTGAGATCCATACTGAAACGCCTTAGATATATACGCATTAGTTCAGTCTTAGTTTATAGAGGGCGCAACGTGTTTTATGTGAGAATTTCTACTCAGTTTTTAGCCTAAAATTAAACTAAACTAAACGAAACTAGCTTATATTTAATTATTATTTAGCCTAGCTTAGTTGTAATTTAGTTTACTTTAGATTTGGGCTTAAAAATCAGCAAAAATTACCAGATAGAACACGTGGCGGTCTCTGAAAACTCTGACTGAACTAGTGGAGGCGAACCTAACGTGTTCCAATAAGGACTTTTTAGAGTTACAAATTCTCCTCCCAAACCCTATAAATTAATACCAATGTTTAAAACAATTTAAAACTGGTCAGGAACTACTTCACCAATTTCTACTGATTTTTTTTCGGGGGGGGGGGGGGGGGGGGTTGAAGGGGAATTTTTAGTCAACATGGTGTGATGCTAATATTACGGCACAGACCACTTTGTTAAACACACTTTTTTTAACTTTTTTTTAATCGTCTTTAACCCCTTCATAAATAATAAGTCCAGCAACGAACGAGGTTATTAGGGGCTTGGTCTGCAGGCCAAGAAGACGTGAAATCGAATCGCGTTACTTGCCTATGCTTACACGGGACTTTTAAAAAGGACTCCTCTGTGCGCTTGTCTGGATTGTAAAGCCTTAATTATGTCACTTTAAATTTCTCATAATCTCTCTTTAATTATGCTTAAATTTTTTAACATACCGATAATTAAAGACAGATTGCAGTGCCTATCTCTTTTCTAGGCAAGAGTCTGACCAACCCGTAGAGTTAACAAATTGAGCAAGACAGTTCACATGGAATATGATAACGAACGGGCTTTGTCTATTTTTTGTCATTCAATCCTTTCTTCTCAACAGGAAGAGATCCTCATAACATTAACATTATGGTTATTTTTTTCCCGCTATGAT